>RCUC01000039.1:0-97009 GCA_003697995.1 Taxidea taxus jeffersonii | reverse complement strand
GGCGGCTGGGCAGCGCGGCCTCCCGGCGGGGACGGAGGCGAGGGGGCCTCACCAGGCCTGAAGCCGAGGCGGGGCCGGGTCGCCCCCGCCGCGCCCGCCTTCCCTCCCGCGATGCGGCGCTGAAGCCCAGCATGGCCGGCCCGGGCCCCACCTTCCCGCTGCACCGGCTCGTCTGGGCGAACCGGCACCGCGAACTGGAGGCCGCGCTGCACAGCCGCCAGGTGAGACCCACCGGGCACCCGGGCTGTCCTCCGCGCAGCCCCGCTCAGAGCCGCGGTCTCCATCCTGCCGAAGCCCGGGTCACTGCCCCTCTCGCTTGAGCCTCTGGCCTCGGCTTCCAGCGCTGGGCCTTGCCCCGCCCGTCTGCCCGCTTCACACCGCATCCAAGCCCCGAATTCGCGCCACACCACCCCTGAGCCAGGCTGACGACGGCCAGCCTGGTTCTGGTCCCCAGGCCCCTCCAAACTCTTGACATCTGCGGCTGCACCTCTCCCTGACCAGGCCGCTTGACCAGGGCCCACCGCCGGACCCCCAGCTCTCTTCCTGGGAAGGCAGGAGAGGTGGGCAGTCGCTTCCCACCTGCTCGCTCCCCGCCCCACCCGCCGTGAGGCTCCCCTCAGCCATTTCCATGGCTGTCTTTATTTCCCACAATGACCCCCAACCATGTTCCGCCTAGTGGTCTCCTCGCTTCTCTTGGCTTGTCCTGTGCTGAGTGTCCCATCTTCCCCAGCACGACATTGAACAGGAGGACCCCCGGGGGCGCACTCCCCTGGAGCTGGCTGTGTCCCTGGGGAACCTGGAGTCCGTGAGAGTCCTCCTTCGACACAATGCCAATGTGGGCAAAGAGAGCTGCCAGGGCTGGGCAGGTACTGCAGAGGGCAGAGGGGCCCCCCCGAGGCTGGCAGCGGGGTTGGTGCGCGGCAGTGAGTGGCCAGGCCTGGGGCCTTTGACGGAGCTGCCCTCAGCGGCTCGGTGCCCCCAGTCCTGCAGGAGGCAGTCAGCACTGGGGACCCCGAGATGGTACAGCTGGTGCTCCAGTATCGGGACTACCAGAGGGCCACACAGAGGCTGGCTGGCATTCCAGAACTACTCAACAAACTCCGCCAGGTACTGGGGCACGGGGGTGTGGCCGGACAGGAGGGGCGGGGAGCCGTGTCAAGGGGCTGTGACAGACACTGCATGGCGGTCCTGTCCCTCTGGTCACCCGCCACTCGCCACTCAGCAGGCTTTCCCATCACTGCCGACGACGTCCCTCTCTCTCTGGACCCCAGTCCAGGGTCATGTAGGAAAGAGCAGTCCCGGCCCACACGGGTGAGATGGGTGAGACGGGGGGGCCCTTTAGGAGGAAAGCCGTTGCCGACGTCAGGGGTCCCTGGTGCCAGAAATCTCCACGGAGCTTTAGATGTGGGCCTCCTGGTGACTGCCTGTTTCCTGAGGGGAGAGTTTCGTCTGACGCAGTGGCTGCAGCCAGGTGCCCCCGAGTGCCAGTCCGCCCTCCTCAAGTGTGGGGGGGCAGGCCCAGAGGGGCTCATTGTGCCCTCTTTACAGATGCGGACTCTGGGACCCGGGGGAGCAAGAACGTCCCCCAGGGTCCCTCCGCAGGCTAGAGGCCAGATGGAGACTGACCTCCGGCTCCAGATACTTAGAGTCTGTTTCTTCTGAGACCTCTTTAGGGCCCCACTTCGCCCATTTCCTGGGTGGGGTGTGCTTGTAGTAGGGGTGTAGCTGGGACACGGCACTTTGAGACTTGCCGACGGGCTGGACTCCCAGAGCCGGGCTGCACATCAGGAGCTGCCTAGGCCCGCGGGTCCTCCTCGCCTGGCCCCCTCAGCTGCTCTGGTCTATCTCAGGCTCCCGATTTCTACGTGGAGATGAAGTGGGAGTTCACCAGCTGGGGTGAGTGAGGACCTCTTGGCTTCCAGGGGCCTGAGGGGCAGGTGGAAATCTATGGGGGAGAACCGTGGTGACCCCCCCCCATCCTCCCGGCAGTGCCTCTCGTGTCCAAGATGTGCCCGAGTGACGTGTACCGAGTGTGGAAGCGGGGGGAGAGTCTGCGGGTGGACACCAGTCTGCTGGGCTTCGAGCACATGACCTGGCAGCGCGGCAGGAGGAGCTTTATCTTCAAGGGCCGGGGTGAGCTCTGGGGGACTCTGGGGGACTCGCTGCGGGCGAGAGGCGGGCCACCGCCCTCCTGCTCCCGGACTCTCTCGTGGCCCGTGAGGACGGAGCTGTTCTTTCCCTCTACTCTGTGGAAACAGAGGTTGAGGGTGGAGGGGACCCAGGGGCTGGGGCCTGGCCCACCTAGCAGCCGGTGGCCACGGGCACCACGGTGGCCCTTTCCCCGCCGTCTGGGGCCTGGCACTGACTTGCGCCCCTCACGCACCCGTGCCGGTGGGCAGAGGCAGGAGCCTTGGTGATGGAAGTGGACCACGACCGGCAGGTGGTGCACACCGAGACGCTGGGGCTCGCCCTGCACGAGCCGGAAGCGCTGCTGGCCGCCATGCGACCCAGTGAGGAGCACGTGGCCAGCCGGCTCACCTCTCCTATCGTCTCCACCCACCTGGACACGCGCAATGTGGCCTTCGAGAGGTCAGTTGGGGCCCGGCCGCACCGTGGGCCCTGGTTCAGGCCTCTGGGAGGGTGAGCCGCTCACAGAGGCTGCTCAGGTTGGGGCAGGGGTCCCTGCAGGCCCAGCGTCCCACCCAGACCGCCGGCATGTCCCTTCGGGCCCCTGCACGTCTGTCCAAGGGCAGCTGTCTTCCTGGCGAGGAGGCTAGGTCAGGGAGCCCCAGCGTCTTGACTTCTGTCCTCGTGTGTCTTCCCATCACAACGAGGATTTTAGGCTGTGGTGCAGGACAGCTCTTTGCCCCAGTGTGGGTTTCTCAGTGGTCTGGCAGTTTCTGGGCCCGAGCCCTTCGTGGGTAGCCTAGGAATCTGACCCCACCGGCCAGGCTGTTCTCTCTCTGACAACATATGTCCCAGTTCCTGGAACATATTCCAGAGCTACCTTTTTGAAAAACAAACAAACAGCTTTATCGGAATATAATTTCGCGTCGCGAACAGTTCACCTACTGAAAGTGCGACTCGGTGGTTTTTAGTGTTGGCAGAAATGCCTCATCACCACAGTCAGTTCTAGAACATTGTCATCGCCCCGAAAAGAAATCCTGTAGCTACCAGCTCCCCAGGCCTCACGCCCTTCCCCAGCCCTCGGCAACCACTGACTCACTTTTTCTGGAGATTTCCTGGTCCTGGACTCTTCCCCCGAACGGAACCGTGTGCTGGTGGTCTTGTGTGAATTCTTTCCCTGAGAACATTTTCAGACTCCACCCAGGTTGTACTGTGCACCTGCTTCACTCCTTGGATCGCTCTCCGCTGTGCGCCTCGCTCACATCTTAACTATTCACTCACCTACTGGCGGACACAGGATCGTTTCCGCCTTTCGCCTTTATGGGTTTAAGCGTTAGTATACGAGGTTTTGCATGGACGTAGTTTTCGTTTCTCTCAGGTGTCTACCGGGGAGAATTGCTAGGTCGTCTGGAAACCAGATGTTTAATTGCTCGAAGAACCGTCAGACCGTTTACCAAGGGGGCTGCGGCATTTTCCAGGGCACAAGGGTTCCGTTTCCTTCGCGTCCTCACCAGCACTGGTGTCCATTTACTTATTTTTGGATTATAACCACCCTAGTGGCTGTGAGAAGGGGTATTTCGTCACACTGTGATTTGCATTTCCTTCATGATGAATAACGTGGAGAACCTTTTCCTGTGCTCATTGGCCAATTATAGCTGTGTTTTGGGGGGGGATGTGTCTATTCAGATCCTTTGCACGTTTAAGAATTTGGGTTCTCTTTTTACTGTTGAGTTGCAAGAGCTCTTTGTATATTCTAGATCTAAGTCCCTTCTCAGGTGTATGATTTGCAAATATTTTCTCCCGTTCTGTGGGCTGACTTTTCACTCTCTTGACTGTGTCCTTTGAACACTTTTAATTTTCGTGAAATACAATTTATGCATTTTTTTCCTCTCATCGCCTGTTCCTCCGGCCTCCTATCTAACAATATTTTGTCAAATCCAGAGTCACAGAGATTTCCCCTGTGTTTTCTTCTGAGAGCTTTATAGATTTAGCTCTTATATTTTGGTCTTTGATCCATTTTGAATTAACGTGTGTGTATGGTGTGACGAAAGGGTCCGACTTCATTGTTTTGCGGGTGGACCCACTTGTCCCGGCACCGTGTGTGCAAAAGACTGCTCCCTCCATTGGATGGGCTTGGCACACTTGTGGCAGATCAGGCGACCGCAGATGTGTGGGTTTATTTCTGGACTCTCAGTTCTAGTCCGTCGACCTGTGTGTTGGTCCTTGTGCTAGTACCACACTGTCTTAGTAAGTGTTCCTTACGGTAAGTTTTGAAATCGGAAAGTGTGAGTATTTTGACTTTGTTCTTCTTGCTCAGGATTATTTTGGGTATTCTGGGTCCCTGCAATTTCATGGGAAATCCAGATCCAGTTTGTCTGTTTCTACAAGAAGTTGCCAGGTGGGATTTTTTTTTTTTTTAAGATTTTATTTATTTGACAGAGATCACAAGTGGGCAGAGAGGCAGGCAGAGAGAGGTGGGGGGGAAGCAGGCTCCCTGCCAAGCAGAGAGCCCCATGCAGGGCTCGATCCCAGGACGCTGAGATCACAAACCGAGCCAAAGGTAGAGGCTTAACCCACTGAGCCACCCAGGCGCCCGCCAGGTGGGGCCCTAACAGGATTGCATTGAGTCTGTGACTCAGCTTGGGACGTGCTGTCCTCTTGGCAATGTTGAGTGTCCTCTCCCAAGACCTTGTGATCATTTCCCACTTACTTAGGTCTTTCATTTTTTTCTTAACGTTGCCATTTAGAGTTCTAAATTTCCCTCTAACCACTGCTTTCGTTGCATCCCACAAGTTTTGAGTATTGTATCTTTATTTCCACTTCTCACAAAGCATTTTCTGATTTCTCTTTTGGTTTACTCATTGACCCTTGGGGTTTTTTAGGAGTGTGCTTACTTTCTACACATTTGTGAGTTTCCCAGATCTTTATTCTTTTGTTGATTTCTTATTTCATTCTCTCGTGGTTGGAGAACATACTTTGTATGACTTTTCTCCTTTTGGTTTTGTCGAAGCTTCTTTTATGGCCTCGCATATGGCCCATCCTGAAGAATGTTCCATGTGCACCTGAGAAGAATGTGCGTTCTGTTGTTCTTGGGTGGAGTGTTCTAAGAAAGTCTGTTAAGTCTGGTTTATAGGGTTGTTCAAGTCTTCTGTTTCCTTGTTGATCTTTTGTCTCCTTGTGCCAACCATTATCAAAAGTGGGGTATTGGTGTCTCACAGCTATTATCGTTGATTCAGACACATTTTTATTTTTCACTTTTTATTCTGGGAAACTTCAAACCCGTGTGAAAGAAGAGAGAATAGGATGTCCTCATCGCCCAACTTTAACACTTACGGGCGTTCTGTCAATCTTGTTGAATCTGTCCTTCGTTGCTTATTTCCTTTTTTCTCTGGACTACTTTATTTTATTTTTAGAGAGGGAGCGAGAGGTGGACGAAGGGCAGAGGGCGAGAGAATCTTAAGCAGGCTTCATGCCCACCGTGGAGCCAGTACGGGACTCAGTCTCATGACCCTGAGATCATGACCTCAGCCAAAATCAAAATCAGCTGACTGAACCCCCCCAGGCGCCCCTTCCCTGGACTTTTTTTTTTTCTTTAAAGGTTATATTTCCTTGAGAGAGAGAGAGAGAGCCCGTGCGCACAGGTGGGGGGAGGAGCAGAGGGAGAGGGACAGGCAGACCCCCAGTGAGCAGGGCTCGATCCCAAGACCCCGGGACCATGACCTGAGCCGAAGTCAGATGCTTAACCCACTGAGGCACCCCGGCCCCCCTTCCCTGGACTATTTTTAAAGCACCTCCCAGATGTCACGTCACGGTAACAGTAAATGCTTCTGCACATGACTCTAACAGATCAGGAGCTTTAGAAAGCCAGCCCCAATGCCATTGTCACACCCGCCGAAGTTACTGATAATTCCTCAGTACCGTTTAGTGCCCGGTCCCTGTTTGAGTGTCCCCAGCTGTCCTTGCATCCTCCGCAAGGCCCTTGCGATTCACAGTGGGAAGGCGAATTGGAAGGGGTCTCTGGAAGGGAAGGCGCCGGCTAGGCTCGAGGGGCACCGGCCCTCACCAGCTCCTGTTTGGTCTGTTGCAGGAACAAATGTGGTATCTGGGGCTGGCGGTCTGAGAAGATGGAAACCGTTAGCGGCTACGAGGCCAAGGCAGGAGAGGCTAGTGGTGGGGGCTGGGGTAGGAGACGAGGCCCAGGAACTCCGCTTCTCCGCACCCACCCACGTGGAGGAGACACAGCGCAGCCCGTGGGCTCTGGGAGCCCGGTGCGGCCGTGGGAACTCAGGGGGGCCCCAGTGCCCAGGCCCCGCCGAGCACGTTAGGGATCACCCCAGCACGGGCCCTGACCCCGGTTACCGAGATGACACGAGGAGTGCTTTCCCCTCACGACTGAGTCCCCACGGTTCAGAGCCGCCACCTCCTCCACGGTGGGGGGGCGAGAGCCTGTCTGTCCCTGTAGAGAGGAGGACGTGGGTCCTGCAGTGGTGAGGCTGAGTGTGGGGGACAGGCCCTGAGCCCTCAGCTCCCGCCGTGTCCCCCCTGCTCCCCAGGTATACAGTGCCACCAATGTGGAGCTGGTGACACGCACCCGCACGGAGCACCTCTCGGACCAGGACAAGTCGAGGAGCAAAGGTAAACCCAGGTGCGCCTGCCCGCTGCCTCACGCCACATGCTGGGGTCCCTGGTCAGGGGTCGGGGCCGCAGTGTCTGGGACAAGCTGGGAGGCCTCCCCGTTCCCACGTGTTCTGTCTCCCACCCGACAGGAGGCTCCCGGAGTGGATGGGGGGGGACATTCTGGCGGTAGTGGCCCAAAGTCTCCTCATGGGCTCCCACCCTTTCTCCTTAGGAGGGAAGACTCCATTCCAGTCCTTCCTCGGGATGGCCCAGCAGCACTCCTCCCACAGTGGGGTGAGCCAGGCCCGGGGGGGCGGGGGCCACGGGCAGGGGCCACTGGGCGGGGCCAGGCAGGCACCCTCCTGAACACTGAGTGTGCTCGTGGGGCCCTCCCAGGCTTCTGTGCACCAGGCCGCCAGCCCCACCAACCCCACAGCCATTTCCCCCAGTGAATACTTCGATCCCAACTTCAGCCTGGAGTCGAGGAACATCGGCCGCCCCATTGAGATGTCCAGCAAAGTGCAGAGGTGAGGTCTTGCAGCTGGCTTGGGGACTTCCCTTAGGGATGGGGACCCTGGCATGGTCCCCCTGAGCCCTCACAGACTCCTGTCACACATGGGGCCCACCAGAGTGGGGGGACCCACTCACCCAGCGGGCTTCCTGCTAGGTTCTCCTCCTTGGGGACAGGGGTCAAATCTGTCTTATCTGTGGTTGTTGGCACCCAGCTCAGGGCCGGGCCCAGAGGACTGGTTACACTTCTTCAACGAATGAATGAATGAATGAATGAGCGGGTGGCACCACCACCCATTTATGGTTCTCTGTCCAATGCCGGCTTGGGGCGGAAGGAAAGGGCTCACAGCTATCCCGTCTCCTGACTCTGTGGCCCCAGGAAATGTCTTCTCCTCCAAGAGTCTGTTTTCCTCAGTAAAATAACAGTCACACTTGGCCACCACCTGCTCACCAGGGCACCGGGAAGATCTGAGGAGCCAAGACTAGAGCTTACGATGGGCCCAGCACTGTCCCAGGGGCACAGGTGGACTCAGCCACTGAGTGGCAGAGCGGGAATTCAGACCCTGTAGTCCTGGCCTCTGGGCTTTGCTGGACCCCAAAATACGGCAGATGTGAGGCGCTGGGCGGTTGTGGGCCGAGGAGGAGGACGGGGCTGTGGATGAGGCCCTGACCGAAGCCAGTAGCCCGGCCCTGCCTGCCTCATCCAGACGCGCTGAGGCTCCCATAGGCCCCAGCCTGGGCCCAGGGTCCCACCCTGGGGGGACGGCTCGGGCAGTAGGGCCAGAAGGACATAAGCTCCCGGGGGAGGCAGGTGGGGACAGCTGAGCGGACAGGAGGGCAGCTCGGGCTTGGCAGAGGGCGTGAATAAAGCAGGTGTCCCGGGTGGGTGAGTCTTGGCAGACCGGCCACCAGAGGTTCCTTGACGTCCTGTACAGGTTCAAGGCCACGCTGTGGCTGAGTGAGGAGCACCCGCTGTCCCTGGGTGACCAGGTGACACCCATCATTGACCTGATGGCTATCAGCAACGCCCACTTTGCCAAGCTGCGTGACTTCATCACCCTGCGCCTCCCCCCTGGCTTCCCGGTCAAGATTGGTGAGGAGTGGCCCCGGGGGGCGGGGGCGGCCGCTCGCCCCAGTGGCTCAGTGGCTCAGTGGCTCAGGCTCACTGCCTCCTCACAGAGATCCCCCTCTTCCACGTGCTCAACGCCCGCATCACCTTCAGCAACCTGTGTGGCTGTGACGAGCCCCTGAGCTCGGTGTGGGTGCCATCCTCCGGCTCCGGCGGCCCGGGCTCAGGTACCCGCGCGGCAGGGAGGCCGGCCCGCTCCCCTGGGCCCCGAGCCCCGGGGCTGAGCGCAGCCCTGCTCCTGCACAGGGAGCCCCTTCCCGTGTGAGGTGGACCCGGCCGTGTTTGAGGTGCCCGAGGGGTACAGCGTGCTGGGGGCGGAGCGCAGCGAGCCCCTCCGCGACGAGGACGACGACCTGCTGCAGTTTGCCATCCGGCAGAGCCTGCTGGAGGCGGGCGCAGAGGCTGAGCAGGTGGGACGCGGGCAGGCCCGGCCCGCCTGGGTGCCGGCGGGGGCGGCCGGCGTGACAGCTCCGGGCTTCGTCTGCTGCAGGTGACCGTCTGGGAGGCGCTGACCAACACCCGGCCCGGTGCTCCTGCCCAGGCCGCCGCTTACGAGGAGCAGCTTCAGCTGGAGCGGTGAGGCCCTCCAGGACCTACCAGGAGGACGTCTCAGCCTGTCCTGCCCCCGAGGAGCCTGCCGGCCGGGGGGTTCTCGGCGGGTGGCGGTGGGGAGCGGGGAGGCGGGGCCCCGGGGTCCCATGCCCTCTTCAGGGCCGCCCTTCAGCAGCAAGAGGATGGGGGAGACAGGGCCCCTCCCCCCATGGCCCAGCCACCCTGTCCTCGCCCTTGTACAACCTCCATGGCCGTGACCCTGCCCTTAGCCCCTTTCCCCAGCCCAGTGCTCACTGTCTGCCCTCCCTCTCACGCCTTGTCTGGAAGGGCCCTCCAAGAAAGCCTGCGGATGTCCACAGAGCCCAGTGGCCCAGAATCCCCTCACAGGACACCCCCGGCCCCGGCCCCCCCAAGCTTTGAGGAACAGCTTCGCCTGGCCCTGGAGTTGTCCTCGAGGGAGCAGGAGGAGCGGGAACGACGGGGCCAGCAGGAGGAGGAAGACTTAGAGAGGATCCTACAGCTCTCGCTCACCGAGCACTGAGCACCCAGCCCCTGGGAGGGCTGTCTGGGCTGCTCCCCCACACCTGCTTTTGTAACTTATTTATTTATAAACTCTCTGCTGCTGAGCTTGGGGCCTGGAGCCCTGGAGGTGGGCCTGCAGCGGAGATCTAGGTGGAAATAAAGAGACTTTCAGCAGCAGACTTACTCTGCTCCATGGGGAGACGGGGGGGGGGTGACATTGAGGGGAGACGCTGTGGGCAATGGCCGCAGACCTGGGTTTGAATCCTGGCTGTGGTCCCTTTAGTGTCTCAGCCTCAGTTTCCTCAGCTGTAAAATGAGGCCCTACCCACTCCCCAGGGCTGTTGCGAGGGTGAAATGAACCCACATAGGTTAAGTCCCTTACAGAGTCCGTGCTCCATAAACCTCAATTCCCTGGAGCCTGTTCCCCTCTCAGGGACCAGGTTCCTCCTCTGACTCCCTGGGTCTTTCCCAGAATCCACTTGTGCTCCTGTCCAAGAGGGGGAGGGGCGGGGCCTCCAGACTAGCCCCAGCCAGCTGGGAGGAGCCCCCCGCCCCGCCCCCCACCGCCGCGCCCCAGCCCTGGGTTCCTGCACTGACCCCATCATTTTCTATCCGATTGGTTTTGGACAAGCCACTTCCCTCTGCTACAGCTCAGCCCTGCTTACCTCCGAGGTGGCCCTGAGGGTCCCCTGTGAGCTGCAAGGGTTAGTTCTAAACGCCGCCTGATTCCCCCTGAAGCTCTGCATGTCTTCCAATGATTCGTGCACAGGGTGGAAGCAGGAGGGCCAATCAGCAAGGAGAAGTAATTTTGGGGTGCCCCCCAACTTAAGATTCACCCTGTTTGATTCTCTCCAAGACCCGTGTCCCCAGCCCCGCCTCCGTAGGACCCATCTCTTCTAGGTAATAGCACGATTGAGGTCCAAAGCAGAACTCAGGTGACCTAAGTGGGCGGAGCCAGGAGGGCAGGGGCAGGGGCGCCTCCCGGGAGGAGGGACCAACCCCAGAACGTAGCCGGCAAGTTGCAGGACCTCTGGACACTTCCCTCCCGCCGCCCTCCGCACCTGCGCCCCGCCCCGGGTCCGCCCCCAGTGTCTCCGGGGGGCGGGGGCGAGGCGACCCAACCGGAGGAGTCGCGAAGGGAGGGGCAGCGGCCGCTCCGTGCTGGCTCCGCAGGCCGGGCTGGACGAGTGTCTGGCCCTTTAAGGGCCGCCCCCGAGGAGGTGCCAGGCCCTGGTGGCTCCCGTCTCTCCTTCCTGGTCCTGCGGGGCAGGGACTGTCGGTAGAGCTGTGGGAGGGCAAAGTGCCTGGGCTGGCCCAGGTGTCCCCCCGCCTGGCCCCATGGCCCTGGTCACCGTGAGCCGCTCCCCACCGGCCAGCGGCCACTCCACGCCTGTGGGGCCCACGGTAAGTCTGGCTTTGCCGGTCCGGCCCACGCAGTTGACTGCCAGCTGGGCCTGGGGGAGCGAGTCCTGCCCACTGCCAGTCTCCCCTTGAGCCTGGGGGTGCGGGGAGGGGGACCCCAAGGATCATGCTGGAGGGGATTGGGAGGGGGTCTTGAGGCTCCCAGGAACTCAGACCAAAGATCTGGAGCCCCAAAGCGCCAGCCCAGACGGCAGAGGCCCTACCCACTGCCAGGCCCAGATCTGGGCCAACCCCTTGGACATCTCCAACGCCCCCACCCACTCTCACCCCATGCTGCCCTACCTGGACCTGGGCCCAGGCTCCCCAGTGCCTCCAGTGAGGAGTGGACTGGAGTGGACTAGGGTGGGAAGGGATCTGACACCTTCCCTGGTTCCCTGCAGCCTAAGAGCAGAGAGGGGAGTCCTTGCCACTGCCCCCCTCACTCTGCCCTGGGGGCCGCTTTCTCAGCAGGACCAGGCATCCAGGCGGAGAAGCCGGCTCCAGAGAAGGTGAGCTCTTCTCCCCGACAAAGACACCCACGTCCAGCTGCCAGGCCTGGCCACTGCCACCTTGGAGGACTCACAGCCAAAGGCAACTACTGAATCTCTGGGGCAGTGTTGTCGGCGGGCACGGCTGGTGGGCGCAGTCGGCTTGTGGACCTGACCTGGCTGCTTTTGCTTCCATCTTCCCTCTGGTCACCACCATCCTGGACCCTGGCTCAGGCCAGGGTCACACACCAAAGGGCAGGTTGAGGCAACGGGGCTCTAGGATTCCTGGGTCACCACCAAGTTTGCAGCATCTCCCAAGTTAGGCAGGTGTGAAGGGAAAGGGAGCAACCCTTGCCCCCCCCCCAACCTTAGACAAGTGGATTGAGGGCTTGAGAGCCTTCAAGACAGTAGTTCCCCAAATGGGTGGCCTTGGCACTTGGCAACTGGTTAGAAATGCACGTTCTCAGGCCTCCACTCCAGTCCTACTGACTGTCCAGGGATGGGGCCTAACCCCTGTTTTTTAAGAAGCCTGGTGGGTGATTCGGATGCACCCGTCCTGGGGGGTACAAGGGACCCTAATGGCTTACCTGGACCCTGCCAGGCAGAGCTTTGCCGTGCTCCGCGGGGCTGTCCTGCGACTCCAGGATGGAGAGGATGAGGGAGAAACAGCTGAGGGTGGTCCCGAGGCGGTGGAGAGACCCCCGGGTGACGAACACCCCCACGGGGACCAGACGGATGACGGGCATGGGCCCCAGAGCCCCAGGAAGCAGGAGCAGAGCCAGCACCTACATCTCATGGTGGAGCTGCTGAGGCCACAGGACGACATCCGCCTGGTGAGGGGCGGCCCAGAGCCCCCTGAGGAGGGAGGAGAGCCTGCCCGTGGGTGGGAGGGCGAGGAGGAGGGAAGGGAGCTAGCCCCTGTGTCTGAGTGGGGAGCAGTGACAGGAGCCCCCAAACGCTGGCGAGCCTGCCATCTCAGCTGATCGGTTTGACGGGGCACAGTCAAGTCTTGGGGTCTCTGGCAGGGTGGGAATCGGTGGGGGGAGGTCTGTCCTGCTTGAGCCTGGTAGGGCCGGATTAGGGCCAAGAGCTGGGAATCACACAGAGACGGGGTTCTGTGCAACCCGCGCCAGCCCTTCCTGACCCCAGGAGTTGTCCATGTACGGAAGGCCTGGCCTGGCGCTCAGGAGGGCCTGCTGAGCCAGAGGGGGGCCAGGCACCCAGGTGCGAGCTCGAGGACCAGCTCCCAGACGCCTGCGGGGCACCTCACTGTCTACTGCAAGGTGGGAAAAACTAAACTGGGAAAAACAAAAGCAGACAGACTTTCTACAGCTGAATTTATCCCCCGGACACACCATCCTTTGTTGGGGATTGTGTCCTCAGTATTTCTGGGGTGAGAAACCTTTCTTGAATCGAATGACGGCAATGGCAAGTGAAGAGGTTTTTTCCCTAAGCCTCCTTCCTAGGCAGAAATTGAAAATGGAGAATGTCAGGCCCATTTTCCCCCATTTCCCACACATATGCCCTTTAAGAAAAAAATCTTCTTAAGCGTTTTGCGGGACCATGAAATCCAAAAGTGGGGAATCGTTGGGTTATAGCTACCAGTCTGGTATCTGAGAAGAGGAGGGTCTGTTCTAGACCCAGGTGTTTGTAGGCAGGGGTTGGGGGATGCAGGGTCTTCTTGGGCCCCTGTGACCCTGGGCTTCTTGCTCCCGCTCTTCCCCAGGCAGCCCAGCTGGAGGCAGCCCGGCCCCCCCGGCTCCGCTACCTGCTGGTGGTTTCTACAAGAGAACACCTGAGCCGGGATGAGACCGTCCTCCTGGGGGTGGACTTCCCAGATAGCAGGTAGGAGCAGGGAGAGGACGGGAGGGGGGCAAGGAAGTGAGATGCTGGAGGACAATGGCTTTTCCTCTGTACCCCTGACAGTTCCCCCAGCTGCACCCTGGGCCTGGTCTTGCCTCTCTGGAGTGACACCCAGGTGTACCTAGATGGAGACGGGTAAGAGGTGGCAACTGGGGCAGGAGAAAGGGGAGGGGTGGGGCCCGCAGGGTGACGTGTGTGATGGGGCAGCTGGGCACTGGGGAGCAGTGGACGAACTCCGGGCTGGACATCTGGGGTCTGGGTCTATTCATCCTTACCTCAGATTTGCTGTGTGATCCTAGGCAAGTTGCCCAGCTTCTCTGGGCCTCGGCTACCCCATATCTGGCAAATGAGGCTTATCTTGAAGCCCGGTACCATGTACAGACCCTGAGGACCAGCCTCATGGGGTGGTTAGTGGGCTGGCCTCTCAGGGGCTCTGTCCCAGAGCCTGGGGTTGGGTCTCACCCCCACCTCATCTCCCTCAGGGGCTTCAGTGTGACGTCTGGAGGGCAAAGTCGAATCTTCAAGCCGATCTCCATCCAGACTATGTGGTGAGGGTTAGGATGGCCCACTCTCACGCTGGCCTCCTCTTCTCAGAGATGGCCGAGGGTCTGGGGAGGGGTGGCAGGGAGGACTGTGTGACCCAGCCTCTCCCCCGTCCCAGGGCCACGCTCCAGGTGCTGCACCAGGCATGTGAGGCAGCTCTCGGCAGCGGCCTTGTGCCGGGGGGCAGCGCCCTGACCTGGGCTGGTCACTACCAGCAGAGACTGAGCTCTGACCAAAGCTGCCTCAACGAGTGGATGGCTATGGCTGACCTGGAGTCCCTGCGGCCTCCCAGCGCCGAGCCCGGCCGGTCAGTGCAGGGAGGGGAGGAAAGGGAGGGTGCCGTGGCGGCATGGGGCAGGAGGCCCTGGCCTCACGGGCTCGGCTCCCAGACCCTCAGAGCAGGAGCAGATGGAGCAGGCGATCCGGGCTGAGCTGTGGGAGGTGCTGGACACCAGTGACCTGGAGAGCGTCACTTCCAAAGAGGTGGGCTCAGTCGGGAGAGCATGCGACTCGAGCTCAGGGTCATGAGTTCAAGCCCCATTTTGGGCGTAGAGCTTACTTTAAAAACAAACAAGCAAAACCACCCGAAAACCCAAAGAGGTGGGCTGGTGCCGGGGAAGGGGGTAAGAACAGGGGTGAGGAGGGAGCGCCCCCCCAGGGCAGGGGGAGGTGGGTGTCCTCCAACTGGGGCAGAGCTTTCCTCTCTTCCTTCCCACCTTGCTTTCCTCCTGTCCTGAGCCACACCTGGCCCCAGCTCCTCTGTCTAGATGGGAGGTCCGGCCCTCTGAGGCCCCAGAGGGCAGGGTGGGGCATCAGGGCACTTGCAAGGGACCCCCTGGGCCTCAGTGGCCCCGTGGCTCTGCCCGCAGATCCGCCAGGCCCTGGAGCTGCGCCTGGGCCAGCCGCTGCAACAGTACCGCGACTTCATCGACAACCAGATGCTGCTGCTCATGGCCCAGCAAGACCGCGCCTCCCGCATCTTCCCGCACCTCTACCTGGTGAGCGGCAGCGGGAGGGGTGAGCCGTGAGGGTGGGCCCGAGGGTGCTGCAAGCTGGGGGCACGTAGGACGATGCTGCCCTCCCTCCGCAGGGCTCCGAGTGGAATGCCGCGAACCTGGAGGAGCTGCAGAGAAACAGGTAGGGCTCTGAGCCCCTCGGGACGGCCGCCCTCTCTCCACGCTTCACTCGCCCCCCCAGGGGCAGCCTGGCCAGAAGCCCCCAAGCCCCCCCGAGGAGCTGCTGAGCTCCACTGACTCCCCCGCAAGGCCTGCAGCCCGAAAGAAGGGCCTGGTGGCGGTTCCCTGGGCCCACTCGCCCTCCGCACGCTGCGGAGCCAGCCCCAGCCAGCCCCAGGGCTGCAGTCCCGCGGGGAGGGGCGGCCGTGGGCATCCTGGCGGCCTTCCCCGAGCAGGAAGGCGCCTCTCCATGGACCGCGTCTCCAGGGAGGAGCGCCTGCCCCTCTCGTGGGGGACCTGGCCGCCTGCTCTCCTAGGTTCCTGCCGCCTGCCCGCCGATTTCTCGGGAAGGTCCACGCGGTCTCAGCTTCACTCAGAGCTGTTCTCTGACCCACTGACACCAGAGGGCTTAGCGCTGCAGTCAGCCCGGCCGCGGGCGGGACCAGAGGGGGAAACTCCAGCCCAGCAGGGCGACAGGATTCGCTCGGGGTGGGGTCACGGCCACGTCCTCTCCACCTGACCCTCCCAACCAGCCAGGCTACGCCGGGTCTGCAGGCCGATGGGCCTCGAGTGCCCCCTCCCCCAGCCCGGCCCCGTGGGCCAGGCCTCACGCCCTCCACCGGCCACCGCAGGGTCAGCCACATCTTGAACATGGCCCGCGAGATCGACAACTTCTACCCTGAGCGCTTCGTCTACCACAACGTGCGCCTCTGGGATGAGGAGTCAGCCCAGCTGCTGCCCCACTGGAAGGAGACCCACCGCTTCGTGGAGGCCGCCAGGTGGGGGCTGCCCCGGCCTCCTGCGGCTCCCCCCAAGCCCAGCTCCGAGTGGTCCCCAGTGCCCGCAACTCCTCCTGGCTGTCAGGGCCTCCCCCCCCCCCCCCCCGCCCTGCCCTTCCCCGACACCAACCGTGCCCGCCCCCACAGAGCGCAGGGCACCCGGGTGCTCGTCCACTGCAAGATGGGGGTCAGCCGCTCGGCCGCCACGGTGGTCGCTTATGCCATGAAGCAGTACGGCTGGAGCCTGGAGCAGGCCCTGCGCCACGTGCAGGAGCTCCGGCCCATCGCTCGCCCGAACCCCGGCTTTCTGCGCCAGCTGCAGACCTACCAGGGCATCCTGACCGCCAGGTTCGAGGGGGAGAGGGTGGGGGGGGGCGCAAGCAGGTGGGTGTCGAGGTTGGCCTTGAGGCTCGGGTGGCCACTGGGTCACCGACAGCTGACTCAGGGCCACTTCCTTGCAGCCGGCAGAGCCACCTCTGGGAGCAGAAAGCAGGTGGGGCCTCCCCAGAGGAGCCCCTCGCCCCCGATGTCTCTACACCATTCCCGCCTCTTCCGCCAGAGCCCGGGGGCGGTGGGGAGGTGAAGACTATGGGTCTGGAGGAGAGCCGGGCAGCCCTGAAAGAAGAGCCTGGGCCACGGCCCCGTATCAACCTCCGAGGGGTCATGAGGTCCATCAGCCTCCTGGAGCCTTCCTCGGAGCTGGAAAGCGCCTCAGGGGCCACCGACCTGCCAGAGGTGAGGCTGAGGCCCAGTGGGGGGACAAAAGTAGGGGCAGGTGGGCGGGAGGGAGGAGAGAGACCAGGACTGGGGCTCAGCTTCCCATGGGGTGCGCTCCCCCCGGGCGGCTCTGTTTCGTCCCCTCGAAGCGGCCAAGGAGACCCAGAGGGGGCCAGCGAGCACGCTGCCCTCCATGGGAGCTGGAGAGCAGTCCTGGGCCCGGGGCATCCGCCGGGGCTCCTGGGCCGAGCCAGCCCTCGGCTGGAGGCTGTGAGCGCTCTCAGCCTGATGAAAAGCTTCCTAGGGGCATCAGAGGGTGGGGTGCAGGGTCATGGCACCCACACAGCCAAGTGCTGGTCGAGTAGAACGAGTAGAAGAGCAGAGGCTGGCTTTGACCGTAGGAAGCCACACACACACACACACACACACACACACACACACAGGCCGACCTGGAGGAAGCAGAGCTCGTCACAGAGGGCGAGAACATTTGGGAGAGGCTTCCTGGAGGAGGTGGCACTGGGCATGGATGGTTGGTGGGTGAGGGTGTGTGTTCCTGAAGGCAGAGTGTCTTCCCCGGCTCAGAGCCCAGTACCTGAAGGCCCTCAGGACTGGCTGGACAGAGGCAGAGGGGGCAGGGGGAGGAGGAGGAGGGTGCCTCAAGGATATGGCAGGAGCGGGGACGCTCAGGAGGGCTTGTGGGGCCAGGAGGTTGTAGAGAGGTGAGGGCCAAGAAGCAGGGACCGTGGGGCAGGGGTGCTGTCTTCTTGCTGGTGGAAATGTGACCCACGAGTAGCCCAGTTTCTCGGCATTCACGTACCATTCCACACCTGCCCCTTTCTGGGCTTTGTGCTCTATGCCCCTGCCCTGGAAAGGCTTCTCAGTGATTCTTCTTCTACTCCGATCCCCCCAGGTGTTTTCTTCAAATGAGTCTTCCGAGGAAGACGCTCCGGAGCCCTGCCCTCAGCTCTCAAAGGCCCAGGGAGGCACGCGGGGGCCCAAGGGGCCTTGGCCGGCCCTGAAGTCGCGCCAGTCTGTGGTCGCCCTCAACAGTGCCGCCCTGGTGGCCACCCGGACCCAGGCCTTCCAGGAGCAGGGGGAGGCCGCCTGTGCCTCGGCACCCAGGCTCCGAGGGAAGGTGGTGAGGCAGGCCAGCGTGGATGGCAGTGGGGAGGAGGGCGAGGCCTGAGCCCTCACACATGCCCGTGGCCCCCAGACACAAATCAAGGGGCCCACACACGGCTCCTGGGATGAGCATCCTTCACTCCTGCCAACCTGTCCACGTTCCTTTTAGCCCCCCGGCCAGGTGGCGCCAAGACCCCATCGTCACTACAGCCTCAGCGGCCACAGCCTTAAGTCTCAGACATATCCTCCTTTCCAAGGGCTCAAGAGCTTCTTTGTCTATAATGGGGATGTGACGGAGAGACTGAAGATACCTTTGGGGGCAAGAATACCTTGCTTCATTCTCAGTCGCTGCCCGAAGCATTCACTTGCAGCCACGATATGAAAACCGAGCTTCCCAGTGCAGAAAAGGCCCTGCTTCCTCCCTCGCCCACTCCCATGGCCTCACTCCTGCCCCTTTCATTCCTGGGGGCTGCTAGGCCAGAGAAGTGGCCCTTAAAGACGGAGAGTCACCTCAGTCCCCAGGCCCGGGGGCTCTGAGGAGCGGGGAGCTGGCCCGCAGGTGGGGCTGGCGGGCCGGCCTCCCTCGCACAGGCCACAACCGGCCGGGTCTTTTGCTGCTGCCCCCCGACCCCCCAACTCCCCCATGGCACTGCGCTGGGTCACAGGACACCAGGCCAAAGAGAGTCTTCTTTTTGTCCTTTATGGCCTCTGGCCAGTCAGTTTTTCACAGTCTTAATGGTATCTGGCTTTGTACTTAGAAATAATAAACATTTTCATATTATTTTCACTTTTATGATAACACTGCCTGTGAGTCTGATCCTTCTCTGGCTACACGAGGAGTCTGGTCTCTCCTCGCCCGTCGGGTCTCCTCCCAGCTCCCAGGTGTCTTGTGACAGGCCTGTCTTCGGGAGCGGTGGGTTTGGGGTAGAGTGGGAGGAAGAATGGGGAAGAGAAGAGGGGAGACCAGTGCTATCTCCCTCCTCTCCTAGGGCAGGACCTGGGTAAATGGTAGCTGCCCACGTGCCCCTCAGGCAGGTTGGCGGAGTGGGGTGGAGGGGACAAGCCTACACTGGGCAGCAGGTGCTTGGCTCTGTTGGGACAGCTGGAGGGAGTTACCCATGAGAAAGCGGGAGCTGCCGACGCCCATCTGGACAGGACCAAGCCTGTTCCAGAAGCTAAGGCTCCTTTTAGACACTTGATGATAGTTCTTTTCTTTTTTTAAATTTTTTATTTATTTAGGGGCACCTGGGTGGTTCAGTGGGTTAAGTGTCTGTCTTCGGCTTGGGTCATGATCTCAGGGTCCTGGGATCAAGCCCTGAATCGGGCTCTCTGCTCAGCAGGGAGCCTGCTTCCCCCCTCTCTCTGTCTGCTTGTGATCTCTGTCAAATAAATAAATAAAATCTTTTAAAATTTCTAAAAGAATAAAAATAAATAAGTGTTTTATTTAATAAATAAAGATTTTATTTATTTATTTGATAGAGAGCACAAGTAGGCAGAGCAGCAGGCAGGGGCAGGCAGAGGGAGAGAAGCAGGCTCCCCGCCGAGCAGGGAGACCAATGCAGGGCTTGATCCCAGGACCCCAGGACCATGACCTGAGCTGAAGGCAGAGCCCAACTGACTAAGCCACTTGGTGATAGTTCTTGGGCACATTTAGGGTCCCAAGAATCTTCCTCCTGCCACAGTGCAACAGAGCCTGTCACTGCCAAGGGAGAAGTCCCCTCAAAGGGCCCTCCCCTTCTGGGTACAGATTCCTTTTGGTCAGGTTTAGTATTCAAGAAGAGTAAGTGGTCCTGTCTTTGTCACTTCTGTCCCCTCTTCCCAAGATCATAATCTCTGTACTATAACACGCTACTTTGTTTGGGGTTGGGGTGGGCATGCAACTCCTTCCTTCAGAGCTGACTCAGAGGGAGGAGTTGGCACCAAATGTTCTCACTGATGGAGAACTCATGCCCCATTTTAAGGGCATTTCTCATCCAGATCCTGGGGGGACCCCAGCATTGCTCTAGCCCCGGAGCATCAAGGGGCAGGGAACCTGGGTTCTAGCCCTGGCTTTGCCACTGAGGTCACTCCACCTCCAGTCCCTGTTTCTTTCTGTAAGACAATGGGATTAGACCAGGAAATCCCTAAGTGCCCTGCCCCCCTTCCTACTTTTGATATTTTAATAATATATGTCCTCTACATATTGCTAGAATTCACCCTCAACCTGGTCCCTAGAAGAGGAAGTATTTGCATCTATCTGTGGGTGACATGCCTAGTGACATAGGTGGGGTCCAGAGAAGCCTGTCTGATTCTTGGTCCACTTGGCTGGTCAACCCTTCTGAGCACACAGTGGGAGCTGCCTGCCATCCCATGGCCAGCCACGAGTCCCATGCAGACTGCCCTTTCAGTGGTCCTAAACCATGCTAGGATCAGGTAGGGTGACAGTGTCAGGAGGGAAGTCAAGACCAGGCCCTGCCCTTCTGCGGCCTCTGCAGCTGGGAAGGAGGGTCCTATCATGAACTCTGAGCTCCGGAGCTGACCAGAATGTCTGGACGACTCTGAGAAGTAAGAATTCAGCACCCGGGAAAGCAAAAACTGCAGGGGAAACTGCGTCAGAAATGGAGACAGGGGCACGGGGCTGGCTCAGTCAGTACAGTATCTGACTCTTGATCTCAGGGTGGTGAGTTCAAGCCCCACACTGGGTGTAGAAATTAGTTGGAAAAAAATGCAGACAAATTATTAAGAAATACATGTGCACGCACCGACACACGGCTCACACACATTGCTAAAGGGGCAAAAAAAAAAAAAAAAGTGTGTCCCTTTGATCTTATTTTCCAATCCATTATAGGCAACCCCTGTTACAGCTTCTTCGGAGTCCCTCCAAAGACATTCCATGCGTATGTCATCAAATATATTTATCTGTTCTTTTAGAAACAAATTATCAACATTCCGCACTTTGAAAATTTTTTGCATATCAGTTCAGGAAGCTCTGCCTAATTTCTAAAATAATCATACGTATTCTTTTTCTTTTTTTAAGATTTTATTTATTTATTTGGTGGGGGGGGGGGGGGGGAGAGCACAGAGGGGGAGTGGGAGGGAGAAGCGGGCTCCCCACTGAGCAGAGAGCTTAACCTGGAGCCCTCACTCAGGACCCTGAGATCATGACCTGAGCCAAAGGCAGACGCTTCAGGGAGGAAGACCCAGGCGCCCCAGAACGTATTCTATTCGATGGACTCCACTATTTCCTTAAGTGGTCATCTACTGAAGAACATTTAGTTTGTTCATGAATTTTCATTCCAAGTAATGCTTAAGTCACTCCTGTATATTCTTTCTGGTGCACACACGGCCAGGGAACCTGTAGGGCATATTTCTAGAACGGCTGAAGCAAAGTCTATTTGTATTTAATTTTGAAAGGAGTGGCCTCATTTCCTTCCAAGAAGTTGCACCAGTGTACAGCAAATGGGAATGTCTGTCTGTGTCCTTAAAGGACTGTCCAGCCTACAACACTCCAACGCCATTTCCATCGAACCTAGCCACGCTCCCAGGAGACACCACCTTTTTGCAAGCAGGAAAGTGAGGACCAGAGAAGTCACTAAGACTCTGATAAGGCCTGCAACAGAGCCTAAGTTTCTAGATCTCGGACCGCAGGCCTAACTCGAACGGACAGGGCGGCTCCCGGGCAGGCTCACCCAGATTCACCGAGTCACCGCTTCTGACCGAGGCCAGCAGGAGGAAGGGGCGGGAGGACCCCCGCCCAGGGATTCCCAAGGCGGTCCCCAGGCGGGGCAGGAGCCTGGCAGGCGCCGGACCGGTCGCCCAGCCGCGGCGTGAACCCTCCGGCGATGCGGAGCTCGCGTCCCTGGACAGCAGGTGCCTCCTAGGCCAGCTCCCACCTCCATGGAGTCCTCCCTCCGCCAGGCCCGGCTCGGTCGGCCTAGGACCTGCCCCGAGCCACCCTCCTCGGGACCAGATTTCAAAAGGGCAAACGGTACGCGCCGAAGAGAACGTGCCCCCGCCGCTTCACCCTGCGCCCCAGACGCCTCAGAGCCGCGGGTGCCAAGAGAAACTCCCTTTCAGGCCTCCGCGGCCTCCCCTACGCCCGCAGCGCCCGCGCCGGGGTTTGGGGATGCGGTGGGGGAGAAGGAGCCAGAAACTCGGAACCCACCGCGACGCTCGGGCGCCATCTGGCGTCCGTTCTTTTAGCAGCCTGGTAGCAGCCCGGAAACTACATTTCCCACCGTGCCTAGCGCATCCGCGCAGGCGTGAAGAGCCTTTCTGGTTTCCATGGGAACCTCGCCCCAAGGGTCCCAGTTGCTTGACTCTGGACCGCGTGGCCGTTGCTCCCCCTCAGGTGCCCTCGAGCTAGGGGTCTGCAGACAGTTGAGGGGCCGAGTAGGGGGCTTGAGGGGACGAAGCCAGGCGGCTCTGCCTCCCGGGACCAGCGCTCCCAAATTCTCGGCGTCCGGCCGGCCGCGCGCTCCCGCGGCCTCGGCGTCCTGAGGCGAGGTGGCCCGGGGAGGCCTGGCTCGGCGAGGCCAGCGTCCGCCTCCGGCCCGCGCGGCCCCGCTCGCTTCGCGCCAGCGCCGGGTCCCCGGCCGAGAGCCCGCGCGCCGCCGACAGGTACTCGCGGGGCGCGGGCCGGGCGCGGCAGCCGGCGGGAAGGTTGGCGCCGCCGCGGGGCGAGGAGGAGCGCCCGCCGGGCAGGACAGCGAGCGCGCCCCGGGCTGGATCCGGCTCTGCCCCTCGCGGGTCCGGACTCGGGGCCACCGCTCGGGGCTTCGGTGCCCCCCCACCCCCCGCCCCCGTCAGTGCGGCGAGGGCCGGAATCCGAGGGCACCCCGCGGTCGCGCAGGCTCCGCGCGACCCGGGGAACGAGCCCCGTGGTCTGCGAGCGCGTTTCCTCGGCTGTCACGTAGGGAGGTTGGAGCGGATGATCCTTACGGTCTGGTCCAGAGCATGTGGGGTCCTACCCGCTCGCGCGAGAAGGAAAGGGACCTGGATGGTTCGAGCGACGATCTCAGCGCACGGTCTGGAGTCAGAGAAGCTCGGGTTTGTGACTCTGGGCAAAGCGACTGCATCTCTCGAGCCTCCGTTTTTTCGGTTGCAAAACGGGGGGTGATGATCGTGCCCCCTCGAGGGTCGAAGACTAAATGAGATCATGTGTGTAAGTTTTTGACCCCAGGCCCGCCCCTAGTGAAATCCCAGCCGTCATTTCCGAGACTCTACAAACATTCCTTCGCTACCTTGAGAACTTTTCCTAAATTTTGGAGTCACTTCCTCTAATGATGGGCAAACCCATCATTAGATCCCATTGAGCGGGATGGTTAAAGGCTGATTCCGATGGAGAATCAGCTGTGGATCTCGTCCCTCCAGCTGTGGTCTCTAGGGAAGGGGCAAAGCCCACACCACGCAGTGCAGAAGATGCTTTCGCTTCCTGAAGATTCCCAGAGGATGTGAGCAGTCACTTGCTACCATGCAGAGACAGCTGAATATTGAATTATATTTATATAACATTTACATAGGACTGGATACACACACAATACATCAGAGTCCTATGCCATTTGCTCTGAGTTCAAACTTCCTATTAATTGGGAAAACCCTAACAAGGAATTTTAAATTAGTGCTAAATATATCATTTATTAAGTCTGGGAATTCCCAGTGGCTTCACAAACACGCCTTCACTCATCCAACAGGCATCTTGATGTAGAAGCTGGGTATTCTGCACGTTGTTTTAGACCGCCTGTTGTGTACCTGGTACGGTGTGGGGTCGTCTGAAGGACACAAAGGTGTATAAAATGATCTTTGCCCTCAAGAAAAGTCTGTAGGGGTGCCTGGGTGGCTTAGTGGGTAAGGGTCTGAGTCTTGATCTCAAGGTGGGGTGAGTTCGAGTCCCTCGTTGGGCTATCACACCAGGCATGGAGCCTACTTAAAAAAAAAAAAAAAGTCTATAGAGAAGCTCATTTGTGCCCACCAAACACGGACTGCAGGAGGGAAGTGATGTGTCATAAGAGAGCACAGGTGTCTGCTGCGCACATCCAGAGGCAGGAGATTCCACTGCTGAGTGGCTGTGTTATGAGAGCAGCAGGGAGCAGACGGCATTTCAGCCAGACCTTGGGGGCATTTCAGCCAGTGGACGATGTGCATGAGTGAGGAAGTAGGGCAGAGTTACTGGGGGGCACCCTTCTGCAGCCCCTGGGGGAGACATGTCCGGGGCCCTAACTGGATGTGAGATCTTAGAGGGCAGGGACTGGGTTTGGGTCAGTGGGGGGCTGCCAGCACGGCGTGCGAATGGCAGGGAGGCGCTATTAGTGAAGGAACAAGGGCTGTGAGTTTCCTGCAGGGATGAGCCAAGGTGTGGTCTTTGTACTGTCCTGAGATCCTTTTATTAAGCTTCCGTGCTGTTTTATAGATGTCCCTCTCGGGGAGGAGTGTGAATAGGCAGGTGATTATGGGGCAGGGGCTGTGTTGTTGGCAGGTTTAGTACGGTAACTGGGAGGCCAGTGAATGGGTAGGAGGGCGTGTGAGCCTTCGTCCCTAGAAGTGAGCCGAACAGCCACAAGGGAAGGACACCACGGCTTGGCGTTGTGAAGTGGTCTTGAGGCTCAGTGATGGCTGCTCCTTTGGGTCTGTTCTTGGCTCTTCTTTGTCTGTGGCCCTCTCTTCCCCAGAGAAATTTCTCGCCCATTTATGACCCACCTGGGGATGGAAACCATGTCCACCGTGCCGAGGCCTGTAGCAGCTGCAAAGGAATGAAGCTGGCTTCAGCAGTGCCATCTTTAGGCTGACTTCTGGGCCGGTCCTTCTAGTCCTGCCTGGGGCTGACCCTGTGCCAGGAGCAAGCCCTGAAGCTGACCACTTCGAACAGCTGCCCAGTGACCCCGGGGAGCAGAGGACTGCCTTAGGACCTGGGATAGAGGAGTCACTTGAGGAGGGCAAAGCAGAGACTATTGAGAGGAGAACGGCTTGAGGACAGGGCAGACACTCCCACGGCCTACTTAGACTCCCCTCTGGGATCTTCTGTTGCTCACAGAGGGTGAAGTCATCCTCAGAATGAAGAAACTGGGGGAAGTTTAAGTGGATTCAGCAAAGAAGGGATGGGGCGCCACTGACTGCTGATTTTGTCCCCAGATGTGGGATGGCACAGGACTTCTGGAGGCTACAGAAGCTCCTTTTCCTGAACGAGGGACCCAAAGCCAGCTGTGACCTTCGCCCCCACTCCACCGGCCACAGGTAAGTGCCTGCCTGGTGTGCCAGCTTTCCTGCGTTGCTAAGTGCCACGTAAAGCTTTAATAAGTCTAGAACCTGGTGCTGGAGAGGAGGTGGTGCTCAGCACCTGCCGTGGAGCACCGTGAATCTCACATTATGACTTCCCCTTTCCCACCTATGGGATCTGAGTTTTGAGGTTATAGACCAAGAAGCCAAAGGGTGGTATTGAGACCAGCGATCTTTCCGTTGCCTTGGCTGTCCCTGAAGGGCTGCCGTCTGCCTCCTGGTAAGGTCGTGGTCATAGGCTAACCTGAAAGTAGACCTGTACTCTGCTTCCTTCCCATTTCAGCCAGAGTTCCCTACCCATTTTCCTCAGTGTTCCAGCCTGGCCCAGCTGCTCTGTTACCAGGCATATTTGGCCCGTCTCTCATTGTCATGCTCTCTCTAGACACTGCCTTGTTCCTATGGCAGCATGTTGCAGCGGACAGCTGGCGCTCTGCCCCCTCCTCTGCCAGATCTCCCTGCTCCCGGGCGGCCGCCCCAGGTCACTGGGATGCTCTAGGGGATTCTGTGTCTGGGCTGGACACAGGACGGCATGCCTGGCCGCCACTCCATGAGCCTCAGAGGGGAAGATGGAGAGGGAGCTGTGGCAGAAAGGGGCGCGGGGAACAAGCCAAGATGCAAGCAAGGCCCTGTGTGCTGGCCTAGCTCATATCAGACATAATTGTGGGGGTGGGCAGCAGGTTGGGGAAAGGAGGATGCTTTTCGAGGCCAGAGAGAGCTGATTGTATGGACCCCACAGAGTGTATGTGGCCTGGGAAGGTGTGGAACTGGGCAGGGGTGCTCGGGGCACAGCTGATGGTCCACTCCAGCAGCACTCACAGCCACGGAGCTCTTTTCTGGGTTTAGTGGACTGATTCCCATCTGCTGAAGGCCTCAGGAGACTTTCCCAGCTGTGGCATGAACTATATTGATAAGCTTGGGCCCCATCATCACTATCCATTTCCAGAACTTTTTCATCAAACATCCCATCCCCCTTGATAATCTCTAGTTTGTTTTTCTTCCTTCTTTTCTTTTCTTTTCATTTCTCTTCTCTTCTCTTCTTTCCTTTCCTCTCCCTTTCTTCCTTTCTCTTTCTTTCTTCCTTTCTTCTTTCTTTTTTCTTCCTTCCTTTCTTTCTTTCTTAGATTTACTTATTATTTTAGAGAGAGCAAGAGAAAGGGAGAGAACACGCGTGAGTGGGGGGTATGGGCCGAAAGAGGGGGAGAGAGTGAGAGAGAAAGAGAAACAGCTTCCCTGCTGAGCACGGATCCGATGTGGAGCTTAGAACCAAAGTCAAGAGTCCGACACTCAGCGGACTGAGCCACCCAGGCGCTCCTTGATTCTACTTTCTATCTCCATAGATTGGCTTATGCTAAGGTACCTCGTGTAAGTGGAATCATCCAGCATCTGTCATTTTGTGTCTGGCTTATATCACTTAGCATAATATCTTCAAGATTCATCTATGCTTCTAGCATGTGCCAGAATTTCATTCCTTTTTTTTTTTTAAGATTTTATTTATTTATTTGACAGACAGAGATCACAAGCAGGCAGAGAGGCAGGCAGAGAGAGAGGAGGAAGCAGGCTCCCTGGTGAGCAGAGAGCCCGATGTGGGGCTCCATCCCAGAACCCTGGGATCATGACTTGAGCCGAAGGCAGAGGCTTAACCCACTGAGCCACCCAGGGGCCCCAAGAATTTCATTCCTTTTGAAGGCTGAATAATATTGCACTACATGGATAGACCATATTCTGTTTAGCCATTTATCTGTTGATGGACATATGGGTTGTTTCCATCTCTTGGTGACTGTGAATGATGCCGTGAACTTGGGTGTACAAGTATCTGTTTGGGTTCCTGCTTCAGTTCTTTAGGGCCCGTGCCTAAAAGCCAGCCTGGGAATCACATCGTAAGTCTATGTTTAACTTTCTGAGGAATTGCCAAACTGTTCATAGCGACCAAGGAACTTCACAATGATGCAATATCATTATCTAGCTTGCCTATCATAATTACATTTCCTCAAATATCCCTAAAATTTCCATTATAGCATTTTGTTTTGTTTTGTTTTGTTTAAAAAGATTCAAGACCCAGTCAGGGACCACAGACTGGTTTTAGTTGTCCTGTCTCTTGATTCTTCTTTTTTTAAAGATTTTATTTATGTATTTATTTATTTGAGAGAGAGAGAGAGAGAAAGCACAAGCAGGGGGAGCAGCAGAGGGAAAAGCAGACTCCCTGATGAGCAGGGAGATGGATGCAGGGCTTGATCCCGGGACCCCAGGATCATGACCTGAGCTGAAGGCAGATGCTTAGCCGACTGAGCCACCCAGGCCCCCCTGAAACATATGGTGGTCTTAATGGGCAGTCTTACCAGAATAATTAAAACTATGAAAAAGAACTAAATGGACTGAAAAATCCATTGGGGGAGCTTAAAAGAAGATTGAAGAAGGCTTGGAAGAAGAAAAGGCCATGACTTTAAGGATGGGTCTGGAGAAATGATGTCCTCTGAAAATCAGAGACAAACTATGGAATAGAAATTAACAGTGCCCAGTGATCTGTGGGATGATATCAAATGGTCTGACATATGCGTCTGGAGTTCCAGAAGGAGAGGAAACAGAGAATGAGACAGAAAAAAATATTTGAAGAGAGAACGATAAAAAAAAAAAATATCTGAAATTTGATGAGAAACATTCACTCGCAGATTCAAAAAGCTTGGCAAGACACAAATAGGATGAGCACAAAGAAAATCACACCTGGAGTGGGCACATCACAGTCAGACTGCTGAAAACCAGAAGTAAAGAAGACATTTTGAAAGCAGGTGGGTTACAGATCAGGGAACAGTAATGTGGAAGAGTGGAGGACAGAAGACAGTGGGGTCGCACCTCTAAAGGGCTGACAAGACTTTCTTTTTTTTTTTTTTTTTTAAGATTTTATTTATTTATTTGTCAGAGAGAGAGAGAGATTGAACACACACAAGCAGGCAGAGGCAGTGAGAGAAGCAGGCTCCCTGCCAAGCAAGGAGCCCCATGCGGGACTCGATCCCAGGACGCTGGGATCATGACCTGAGCCGAAGGCAGCCGCTTAACCGACTGAGCCACCCAGGCATCCTGCTGACAAGACATTCAATCTAGAATTCTCTACCGATGAAAATACCTTGCAGTAGGAGGGGGAAGGAACGACATTTTAAGAAAAATGACAGAGGAGAGAATTTGCTACTGGCGGGCCTGCACTATGAGAAACGCTAAAGGGCGTTCTTCAGGCTGAAAGGAAATTTGGCAACTTGGATCCATAGAAAGGAATGAAGCACCACAATAATGATAATATGTGGGTAAATTTAAAAGCACTGCTTTTTTCTTTTCTTAATTTCAAAGATTCTTAATTTCAAAATAGACAAATGTCTATTTACAGCGAAAGTAATATCATCAGATACAGTTTATGACATATGTAGGAATCAAATATAACAGCAAAAAAAATAGGAGAGCAAACAAAGTTATATTGTTTTAACATCCTTATATTTGCAAAATGTGAAGAAATTCATTTGGACTGTGATCAATTAGTGATACATACTGTAATTTCTTTTTTTTTTTAAGATTTTATTTATTTATTTGACAGAGATCACAAGTAGGCAGAGAGGCGGGCAGAGAGAGGGGGAAGCAGGCTCCCCGCTGAGCAGAGAGCCTGATGCAGGGATTGATCCCAGGCCCCTGGGATCATGACCTGAGCCGAAGGCAGAGGCTTTAACCCACTGAGCCACCCAGGTGCCCTGTAATTTCTTTTTTTTTTTTTTTTTAAAGACTTTATTTGAGAGAGAGAGAGAAGGAGAGCACGCACGCAAGTAGGGAAAGGGACAGAGAGGGAGGAAGAGAATCTCAAGCAGAGTCCCCACTGAGTGGACGCCAGGCTCCATCTCACAACCCTGAGATCAAGAGCCAAAACCAAGAGTCAGACACTCAACCCACTGAGCCACCCAGGCACCTCGCATACTATAGTTTCTAAGGCAACCATTAAAAAATAATTTAAAAAGGTATAGCTACAAAGCAAAAAAAGGAAGTAAAATATAACATTAATGATACTTAATATCTTGACTATTGAATTATGATATGTAAATATAGTATTAATTATGTTCAGTTCTGCAGAAGAAGGAGAACCGAGGAATAAAAGAACATAGGAGACAAATTTTTAAAATGTAGCAAGATGATAGACTTTCCTACTATTGATATATTGATATATTGAAATCCTCACCCCCCCAGCACCTCAGAATATGACTGTACTTGGAGATAGAGTCCTTACATAGGTGCTAAGTTAAAATTAGGTCATTAGGTTGGACCCTTATCCAGTATGATTGGTGTCTTTACAAGAAGAGATTTGGGGGCGCCTGGGTGGTTTAGTGGGT
Source organism: Taxidea taxus jeffersonii (assembly GCA_003697995.1). NCBI lineage: Eukaryota > Metazoa > Chordata > Mammalia > Carnivora > Mustelidae > Taxidea > Taxidea taxus. The sequence continues at coordinate 67,855 of RCUC01000039.1, read as the reverse complement.
TAAAGCCTCTGCCTTCGGCTCAGGTCATGATCCCAGGGTCCTGGGATCAATCCCTGCATCAGGCTCTCTGCTCAGTGGGGAGCCTGCTTCCCTTCCTCTCTCTCTGCCTGCCTCTCTGCCTGTTTGTGATCTCTGTCTGTCAAATAAATAAACAAAATCTTAAAAAAAAAAAAAGAACATGTTCTCTGATCACAATGGAATTAAGCTAGAAATAAATAATAATATATCTGGAAAAATCCCCAAATGTTTACAAATTAATATATTTGTAGGGGTGCCTGGCTGGCTCAGTCGGTAGAGCATGCAACTCTTGATCTTGGGGTTGTGAGTTCGAGCCCCACGTTGCATGGAGAGATTATTTAAAAATAAAATCTTAAAAAAAGAGAAAATATATTTCTATATAACTAATGAGCCAAGGAAGAAAACAGTGAAGTTAGAAAATACTTCAAACTGGGGGTGCCTGGGTGGCTCAGTCAGTTAAGCGTCCTACTCATGATTTCAGCTCAGGTCCTGATCTCAGGGTTGTGAGATCGAGCCCCATGTCAGGCTCTGCACTCAGCAGGGAGTCTGTCTGAGATTCTCTCTTCCTCTCCTCTCTCTGCCCCTTTCCCTGCTTGCACTCAGTCTCTCTCAAATATATACATTAAAAAAAAATACTTCAAACTGAACAAAAATGAAAGCCAGCATATCAAAATTTGTGTATTGCAGCTAAAGATGTGCCTAGAGGAAAGTTAATAACTTTATTTTTTATTTTTATTTTTTAAAGATTTTATTTATTTGGGGGCGCCTGGTGGCTCAGTGGGTTGGGCCTCTGCCTTCGGCTCAGGTCATGATCACAGGGTCCTGGGATCCAGTCCCACATCGGGCTCTCTGCTCAGCAGGGAGTCTGTTTCCCCGCCCCCCCACCACCTGCCTCTCTGCCTACTTTTGATCTCTCTCTCTGTGTCAGATAAATAAATAAAATCTTTTTTAAAAAAATATTTTATTTTGGGACGCCTGGGTGGCTCAGTTGGTTAAGCGGCTGCCTTCGGCTCAGGTCATGATCCCAGCGTCCTGGGATCGAGTCCCACATCGGGCTCCTTGCTCGGCAGGGAGCCTGCTTCTCCCTCTGCCTCTGCCTACCTCTCTGTCTGCCTGTGCTCGCTCTCTCTCTAACTAATGAATAAATGAAATCTTTAAAAATATATATTTTATTTATTTGACAGAGAGAAACACAGCGAGAGAGGGAACACAAGCAGAGGGAAATGGGAGAAGGAGAAGCAGGCTTCCCACTGAGCAGGGAGCCCGGTGTGGGGCTCGAACCCAGGACCCTGGGGTCATAACCTGAGCCGAAGGCAGATGCTTAAGGACTGAGCCACCCAGCCTCCCCAAATTGATAACTTTAAATACCTATATCACAAAGAAGAAAGATTTAACAATATTCTATAATTGTACTCTAAGAAGCTAGGAAAAGTTTGGCAGTTTTTCAAAAAGTTAAACATTTTACCATACGACCCAGTAATTCTACTCCTAAATATATAATACCCAAGAGAACCGAAAATGTATATTCACACAAAACTGGTACACAAATGTTTGTAGAAGTATTAGTCATATAGCCAAAAAGTCGAAACAACCCAATATCCCCCAGCTGATGGATGGATAAATGGGGTCCATCCACAGTGGGATACTGTTCAGCCATAAAAAGAATGTAGTTACATGTTACGACATGGATGAACCTTGAAAACCTTATGCTAAGTCAGAGAAGCTGGATGCAAAAGGCCACATGTTGTTAGATTCCAGTTGTATGAAATGTCAAGAAAAGGCAAATCTGTAGAGAAGGAAAGTAGATCATTGATTGGCAGGGGGATTGGGACTGACTGCTAATGAGCTTCTTTCTAGTAAGGAAGTGTTCTGGACTTAGTGGCAATGGTTGTACAATGTGGTGAGTATACAAAAAAACACTGATTTGTACCCTTTTTCCTGTATTTTATTGTTTAAGTAATCTCTACACCTGGCATGGGGCTTGAACTTAGGACCCCGAGATCAAGAGTTGCATTCCCTACCAAGTGAGCCAGCCCGGTGCCTCACCACCCTGGTTTGTACACTTTTACGTGATGGATTTTATGTATTATGTTATAGCTCAAAGAGTAAAACAAGACAAGCTAAACAAAGAAAAAAGTTAAACCCCAAGAAATGAAATAATGAGAACAGAAATTAGTGAAACGGAAATACACCAAGAACAAAGAAAGCAAAACCAAAAGTTGGGCTCTTTGAATAAAATTAACGAAATTGATAGACCCCTAGCAAGACTGATTAAGAAAAAAAAGAGGAAAATGCAAATTACCGATTATTGGGAACAAAAGAGTGAAAGGGGGCAAAGGAGGAGAGCAAAGAAAATTTAGGCAGATCGAATGTTCGAGATCTTCATTGGGTTGAGGGTTACATCAATGCATACATTTACCAAAACTATATGCTTAAAATCTGTAATTTTGTTGTAGGTAAGTTATATTTCAACAAAATGAAAACATTAAAAAATTCTAGGGGCCCCTGGCTGGCTAAGGTGGTAGAGCATGCAACTCTTGACTCTCTGATTGTGAGTTCAAGCCCTGTGTGGAGACTGGAGCTCACTTAACTCCCCCACAAAAAAAATACAGAAAGGAAGAAAAGAAAAAAATCTACCATTTGTCATCTCCAATTCAAATCTGATTCTTGAGGATTTTTCCTCATCTTCCTCCGCATTTTATCTCTCTTTTTCCATAGTGCAACCTCTGACTTCCAACATCTATATATTTATTCATTTTTTTGGTATCCTTCATACAAAAACAGCAAAAGAATTTTAGAATTCCCGCACCATTCCATTATCAACAACAAACTATTAAGTAACATTCAAGATTTTTTTTTTGTAGTCCTCAGGAAGCCCGTGAACTGTATTGAGAATTTATTTGTATTCTTGTATTATTTCTTCTGTGTGATTATATCATCAATTTGATACACAGGTTCAGGTGTTACTATTTGTAGTCAATTTTAGGATTTTAAAAAATCTCCTGAGATATTTTTGAATTTGTGAAATATTCGTATGATTCAGGAGCTGAGACTATATCAAAAATACTTGGACAAATCTCCCTCCCGTCCTCTTCCAGCCCGTTCTTACCTACCCCCAACAGGACCCGTCTTACTCACCTCTAGTTTACTCTTCCTACGTTTCTTCTTTCAGATTCATACTTTATTTTCCCTTTTTTCCTTGCACAAAGGTAGCACACTACATATTTAACAAGATATCCTAGAAATCACTTTGTATCAGCTAATGGGAATCTCTCTCTCTCTCTCTCTGTTTTGTTTTGTTTTTAAAGATTTTATTCATTTGACAGAGGTCACAAGTAGGCAGAGAGGCAGGCAGAGAGAGAGAGAGAGGAGGAAGCAGGCTCCCTGCTGAGCAGAGAGACCCTGGGAACATGACCTGAGCCGAAGGCAGAGGCTTTAACCCACTGAGCTACCCAGGTGCCCCAAGCTTTTGCCAGTCTTATTGATGGTGGGTATCTCCACCATTTCCAGGGTGGACTGGAAACGCTTTGAGGCTCGGGACCCAAGCTGCTTCTTCCATGTGCTGCTCCTGCTAACAGGCGCCCCGTAGTTGTTAACGAGGAAAGAAACAAACTGGTTCGATTTCTCTTGGACTCATCATGCTTGGACTCTTGTGAAACCCGTCACCATGACAGTTGGCTCTTGCCCCAATGTGGGCAGTGCCAGGTGCCCGGCAGAGAGCTAGTGAAAGAGGAGATGGCCCTTCCCCCTGCCAGCACCCCCACCCCCAAGGACAGGTAGAGGACCCCTCCCTCCCCATGGAATATAGTCAAAAGAGGGCGGCATTGAGTCCACAAGGCCATTGCACTATATGGCCCAAAACCTCTTTTACCTTAGAATTGTCTCTAGTTAAATATGTCAGCATGAACATGGTAAGATTGCCTTTCTTATTGGTTGATTAAATAGGTAGTATAGTCACCTAGTTCAAAATTATGTTAATAAAAAGTGTCCCTTCAGGGGCACCGGGTGGCTCAGTCGTCGGGTGTGTCTGCCCCCAGCTCAGGTTATGATCCTGGGGTCCTGGGATCGGGCCCCACATTGGGCTCCCTGCTGGGCAGGAAGCCTGCTTTCCCTCTCCCACTCCCCCTGCTTGTGTTCCTGCTCTCGCTCTCTGTCAGGTACATAAATAGAGTCTTCAAAAAAAAAAAAAAGCCCCTTCATTCCCTATTTCCAACCCACTAAGTTACCTTCCTCTCACAGTCAACTGATGGTGTGGATTTCTGGAGTGTCCTCTCAGAGATATTTATTCTTTTCTAAAAGATTTTCTTTCTTTTTTTTTTTTTAATTTGACAGAGAGAGAGAGTGGGAGGGGAAGAGGGAGAAGCAGACTCCCTGCCGAGCAGGGAGACCGATGCGGGGCTGGATCCCAGGACCCTGGGATCATGACCTGAGCCGAAAGCGGACACTTAACCCACTGAGCCACCCAGGCGCCCCGGAGATATTTATTCTTAATGTAGGTGAATGTGCACTTTTTTTACCCAAATAGTAGCATATTATATACACTCCTCCGTGAATCTTTTTTCCCCACCTCACTTCTCCCGCATACACCTGAGAGCCCGTTCTATTCTAGACCAGTCCGCGCAGCGCTTGCTTGCGCTCTCCGGTGTGGTGTCCGTCGTGTGCGGTCACGGCCTTTGCCGGAGCCCTCCTGGGAGACGGGCTGTTGATAGTCTTCGCTATTACAAATGGGAAGATCACGACTAACCTTGCACGTGTTGTTACACGCGTGCAGCCGGACCCGTCGGCCGCGTTTCTAGCTACGGACTGGATGGGACGTGTGCATAGGTCACTGTGACAAAGGACCCCAAACTGGCATCCCCGCGCCGCAGGGCTTACACCCCTGCATCGCAGGAGTGGCCGCGGGAGGGTCCTGGGCGCCCCCCCCCCCCCCCCCGCCCGAGAGCCAGTGGAGGAGCCGGAGTGGCCCTGCGTGCTTCGGGTGTGATGATCCTCTCTTCTCGGCTCAGAGGCCACGCAGCCCCCAGCAGTGACTTAGGTAGAGACCAGAGTTCACTCAGCTGACGCCCACCTGAGTCTCACAGGCCGGGTGGGACCAACGGACCAAGCAGGAAGTATGAGGAGAGCCAAGACTGTCAGCTTGGAGGGCCTGCAGGGGAGCCCGCCCTGTGCTAGGCACCCCCCCCGCCCCCCGCCGTGAAACACTCTAGCAGAGGGGACCAGGAAGTGTGGCCGCGCGACCTGCTCTCACAGAACAGAAGCAGACTGCCCTGGAGAGCGGAGGAGAAATCCTTCAGTCTTCTTAGGGAAGGCTGCACAGAGAGAAATGGCTTGTCGTGGAGGGTAGACCAGGAGCCAGAGCAAACTCTGGGTGAAGGAGGCATTTGCCCCAAGGGAGGTTCTGGGAAATGCCTTTCCTTTCAAGAGCCCAAGGACCAAAGTAGGGCTCGAGAAGGACCCGGGACCCCCTTGTGTCCGCCCCCCTCGTTCTAAAATCCTTAGCCACAGGGCCGCCTTCAGGGAGTCTGAGTCCCCACAGCGTCAGGTCCACACCTGTCCTGGGGCAGAGTTTGAAACTCGCTTGCAGGGCCTTCTTGCTCCCCACTCCCAGGAGGCTCTCGAAGCTTCCGCAGGGGGTTCTGACCATCTGCACCTGCCACCACTGGCCCAAAGTTGCTTTCTAGTTTAGGGCTCAGGTGAAGGGACTGGAGGGCCAGCACCCGTGTTGAGGATCGCCCAAGTCCTAGAGGTCTTGTGAACCCAAATCCACCTTAAGCCACCACTGCCGTGGCCTCGGTCTACTTTTAGAACAGTCTGGAAACGTGTGCCTTTCTTGTTTACTTGAGTTTCTTGGCGAATTAGCTCCTGAAGCCTTTGTGTTCCTAGCGCATTTGTCTGAATTCGAGGCGGATAAATACAGCCACACCTAAGTCAACAGAGAAGGGATCGCGTGACCTTCATTGGCGGGTGTGGCCCTGGTAGTCGCTGTGGCGGCAGGGGTGGCAGAGAGAATTACAACACAGAGACAGAGGGTGCAGGAAATGTGAGGACACTGAGAGCAGGCCAGTCTTTTCCACCTCCTCCTCATGGTATCTTCTGGCAGGTGCCACCAGCCACTCGCAAAGTTCTCAGAACCGCCTGGAAGCTGGCTCTGCCGTGCCTCTCCTGCCACTCGGCCATTCTCCCTTCTCCTTGACTGGTCTTCCACCTTCTGGAGAGGATTTCCTGAGTGCCATCTTTGGTCTTGTCTTCACGCCCCCTCCCTCTCTCTTTCCCCCCCCGAGAACTCGCCCATCCTCATGGGCTCGAGTGTGGGTTCCATGCGGGCGATCCCCCTGGGCCCTGGATGCCACCTCTCCCTGGACCTTGCTGCTGGACTTGCCCTCTTGGCTGCCACTGCCTCCTGGATGTTTCCTTATGGGAGTCCTGTCATCATCTTAAACTGCACATGCGTGAGACAGAGCTTGCCTTCCCTCCCAGTTTCCATTTTTCTGTTCCTGGCATCAGCCTTCTCTCACCCACCCCAGCTCACATCCTGAGTCATCTTTGACGCCTCCCCCCACTCCTCCCTTCCCAAACACAAGCTTTACCACCTGCCTTTGCAACTGCTCTGGTGGTTCTCCATCCTTTGCATTCTGTTTGCGAATCCAGGATCTCAGCACCCATGTCCTGAATATATTTTTTTAAGATTTTATTCATTTGCAAGAGAGAAAGAGCATGAGCAGGGGGAGGGGCAGAGGGACAAGCAGACTCCCACCAACACAGGCTCAATCCCAGGACCTGGAGATCATGACCTGAACCAAAGTGAGACGCTTAACTGACTAGGCCACCCAGGTGCCCCCATCCTAAATACTTGATAGCTTCCCCTGTCTCTCCCTGCCTGCAGTTCCTTCCCCACCTGGGCAGACAGATTCTCCAAAATGATTATTTTATCCTATCTCCTTCCTGCTCAGCAGCCTTCTGGTACTGTCAACACCAAGGATAAGCCCAGACTCCAGGCCCTCTGGCTGGTCCCAGACCCTCTGGCTGGCCTTATCCCACATGAAGTGCCAGCAGGCATCAGATTCTTACTCACTTACCAGCTATGTGACCCTGAGCAAGTACTTAACCTTGTTGTGCCTGAATCTCCTCTTTAAAATCTCTTTATAAAATGTGTATCAGTGGAACGCCTGGGTGGCTCAGTCGGTTAAGCCACTGCCTTCGGCTCAGGTCATGATCTCAGGGTCCAGGATTGAGTCCCACATTGGGCTCCTTGCTCAGCGGGGAGCCTGCCTCTCTCTGTGCCTCTGCCTGCCACTCTGCCTGCTTGTGCACGCTCTCTCTCTCTCTTCTCTCTCTGACAAATAGATAAATAAAATCTTTAAAATGTGTATCATCATTTCTAGGGGAAAGAAGGCACTCCAAACAGTGCTGCATATGTGGGAAGCCCTGAAATGCTAGCTTTTTGCCCCGAGTTTCATAAAGCAAGTGCTGCAGTGTGTCTGCACATCTCCCCGCTGGGTGCCCCCATCTGCCTCTCCTCCTTACCTTTCTTCAGCCCAGTGCCTCATTCTAGAATGCTCTTCTCTGCCCACCTACTCTTCCTCACCCTTCATGGGCCACTGACCTCCCATTTTGCTTCCAATGAGCCCTTGTTTGCCACTTCCTGCAGTGTGACTCCACCGCTGGGCTGGATGGCGGGTGGGGGGGCAGAGTGGGGGGGCAGGGGGGGCACTCTGGGGTAGATCAAGCCCCCCAGAGGCCACACATGGCACGGCTTCCCGAAGGGTTCATTTTACTTGATAAGTCCATCCATTCTTAATGGTACGGCAACTACTCAGACCTGTCATGGAGTAGAAAACAAACCTGGCCAGGGATTTTGAAGATAAAACATACAAGTAGGGAGAATATTCAGAGTGGCAGTATCTTGGGCCTGGCTCCCGCTGCCCTGGGTGGGGGTCTGCATTCCTTCTGCAGCGGAAGGGTCTGAGGAGCAGGGGTGAGAGAAGGGGTGAGGCTCTGAAGGCAGGTGGAGGGAACCGCTGCAGCGGGAGGTAACTGTCCTGGGCTCAGGGTTCCCGCAGTGAGGGTCTCTAACACCCGTGCTCTCTCCCTCCTGAGGACTCAGTGTCGATACCACTCCTTGTGGCCCCGACGACGTAGCCTCTGTATCACACTTTTTTTTTTTTTTTTCACTTTCCACACGGGTGGATCTTGTCTGTTCAGCTGGGGCACAGGTACAGGTGGGGAGCAGGTGTGGGGCAATGCAGTGCGGCAGGTAGCCCTGTGTGGGAGTCCAGCCCTGTGTTTCCTGATTGAGCAAGTTTCAGCCTTAGTTGCCTTTATCTGTGAGCCGTGGCTAATACTCACCTAATGACAGTGTTCTGAGTCACTCTAGTCAGCCACGGAAGGAAGGTACAGCATTCGGCCCAGCAGATGGCATGGAGGGCATTTAGGAAACATCAGACCCCACCCAGCTGCATGAGGCTCTCAGCAAACATCAGATTCTCGAATGTTCCCACAGATACCATACCTTCCCACCTGCACCTACTTCCACATCCTTGCCCTCCCTTCCTTTCACGTTGGCTGCTCCTGCCTGAGGCCACCCTCTCCCTGGGTCCTGGTCCCGGCCCTTGTTACTTTCACCAAGGCCTCACTCATGACCGCCGCCTCTGACTCCTGTGGCACCAGCACCCTCCCTCTTGGCTCACTCTGTGTGATCATGCTGTAGCGTCACTCTATCTAAAACAAAAGACAAGGGGCACCTGGATGGCTCTGTCAGTTAAGTGTTTTCTTTGGCTCCGGTCTTGATTCTGGAGTCCCGGGTTCGAGCCCCAAGCCCTCAGCTGTGCAGCTCTCTGCTCAGCAAGGAGTCTGCTTCCATTCTGCTGCTCACCCTGCTTGTGTTCTCTCTCCTTTTTAAAAGATTTTATTTATTTATTGGGCAGAGAGAGATCACAAGTAGGCAGAGAGGCAGGCAGAGAGAATGGAGGAAGCAGGCTCCCCGCTGAGCAGAGAGCCCAACGCGGGGCTCGATCCCAGGACCCCGGGAACATGACCCGAGCTGAAGGCAGAGGCTTAACCCACTGAGCCACCCCAGGCGCCCCTGTTTTCTCTCTCTCCTAAGTAAATAAATAAAATCTTTAAAAAATACATTTAAAACAAAAGAGAAAACAACACATCAGTACCCCTCCCTTGAGGGGCACCTTGGTGGCTCAGCCAATTAAGGGACCAACTCTTGGGGTGCCTGGGTGACTCAGTGGGTTAAGCCTCTGCCTTCAGCTCGGGTCATGATCTCAGAGTCCTGGGATCGAGCCCCGTATCGGGCTCTCTGCTCAGCGGGGAGCCTGCTTCCCCCCCCCCACCTACTTGTGATGTCTCTCTGCGTTGAATAAATAAAAATCTTTTTCTAGGGACGCCTGGGTGGCTCAGTTGGTTAAGCGGCTGCCTTCGGCTCAGGTCATGATCCCAGTGTCCTGGGATCGAGTCCCACATCGGGCTCCTTGCTCAGCAGGGAGCCTGCTTCTCCCTCTGCCTCTGCCTACCATTCTGTCTGCCTGTGCTTGCTCTCTCTCTCTGATAAATAAAAAAAAGGAAAAAAAATTAAAAAAAAATCTTTTTCTAAAAAAAGGGACCAACTCTTGATTTCAGCTCAGGTCATGGTCTCATGAGTCTTGAGATCAAGCTCTGAATGGGGATTCTGTGCTCAGCAGGGAGTCTGCTCCAAGATTCTCTCCCTCCTCCCTCCGCCTCCTCCCCAACTTTCGCTCATGCATGCGCATGCACGGGCTTTCTCTCTCTCTCTCTCTCTCTCTCTAATAAACAAATAAATCCTAAAAAAAAAACCCAAGCCCCCCTTTGATCCCATGTCCCTCTGATCACTTTATTGCTCTGCTCCTTTTACAGTAAAAGTCCCTGAAAGAGTTGGCATGCTCCTGCTCTCCACTTCCACTGCCATTTCCTCTGAGCCCACTCCAGGCACTCATGGAAACTTCTTGTCCCCAGTGACCTCTGCATTGCCAAGTCCAGCATGCTGCCCTCGGGCTTCGTTTTACGAGCCTCTCCAGAGCGTCGGAGACCCTGAAATGCCTTCCGTGCAGGCCTCCCAGGCCCGCCCGTCCTGACTTTCCTCCAGCCTGCCACCCCCAGTCCCCTCCTCCCCTGCCTCTAAGCATAGAAGGTGCAAGCCTGTCCTTGGACCACTTCTCATCTCCATGTGTACCCACTCAGGTAAACTCATCCACATTCAGGACTTTAAATGCCATCTAAAACACGCCCACATTTGCATCTCAAACTCAGAGCTCCCCAGAGCTCCCAACTTGCGCACCCACCGCCTACTCCCCAGCTCTGCTTGGGTGTCAGGCGCAAACTCCCGATCCCCCAGCCCTCCCCACCCATCGCAGGTCTTTCCCATCTCAGTCAGGGGAGCTCTGGCTTCCCAGCTGCTCAGGCCAAAGGCTTTGGAGTTCTCCCTGGCTCGTCTCTCTCAGACCCACAGCCGACTGATCTCCCCACCCTGGCCCCAGTCACCAACAGCATTCTCAGGGCCGACCCCAAAAGCCTCCCAAGCGGTGTTGCTGCCTCTTCTTCGCCCAGCCCCACAATCTGTTCTCCACCGACGGCCAGAGTGATGTTTTCAACACATAAGCTTGATTATGTCATTTATTGGCTTAAAACCCACCAGTGTCTTCCTGTCTCACTCAGATTAAAATCTAGATTCCTTATCTCAGCCGGCCTGAAAGGCCCCATGGGAGTGACCTGCTACCTCTCTGGCCTCATTTCCCACCGTACTCCTCTTGCCCCCGGTCTGCACCCTGGCTGCGAGGCCTCCATGCTGTTCCTGGACCAGGACGCACATGCTCTTGCCTTGGGACCTGTGCTTGCTGTTCTTCTCTCCAGAGCGCCCCCGTAGGTGCAGGGCCCGTTCCTGTACTTCGTTCAGGTCCCCGCTGAAATGCCATCCTGTCGGAGAGCTTCCCTGATCAACCTCTCGAAGCACTTTGGCATTCTTTGACCTCTAACCCTAATTTTGCCTACCCCATAATATTTACGTGTACGTCTTCTTTATCTCTTCACCGCTAACAACACCTGAGAGGACCTCTAGAGCCCAGGATACAGCAGGTGCTTAGCCGATGAACTGGGGCATGGGTGTAGACGGGAAGAGCCTGGCCTCTCATCCCCACGTCCCTGTTGGTGCCGCCGAGCAGCCCCATGCAGCGCCTCCGGGCTACCTTGACTGCCCTTTAGGGATTCTAGAGATGATTCATTTACAGTGCTTGAGGCACAGGCAGCGCCCAGGATAGCGGGGGCTGAAGAGGTCACTTGGCTGCTCTGTGGGCCTGTCCCCAAGGAGTTAATAGTGCTGCTGTCTCTGTCTGCTCGGGATAGAGGGCTGGCACAGCCAGCGAAGGTAAACACAGGGTGAGGAGCACTGACTCCATTCTCCATGTCAGACCACCCCAGGGTCCCCTAACCATTGTTTCGGCCCCACGCGGTCCCCCACCAGAGCCCGTCGGATGATGGCCATCTCGGACGGAGCAGGACCTCCTCAATGCTGCTTTGATCTAGGTGGCCTCGATGTGGGAAGCAGAGGTGCTTTCCGGGAATGTGTAGGTCTGGACTTTATAAGGCTTGTGTGGATCCTCCTTTGACAAAGGACCCATTTTTGTGAGGTGGGCCACACTGGGCAGGCTCGGTGGCCCTGTCAGGTTTTCTCTGGCTGGTCCCTGAAGTTGGCTAAAGAGTAGTTTCCCTGTAGACCACCAGGAGGCGGCAGAGGCTGATCTGCTCTAATGAGGACTCGTCCCAGGGTCTAGTGAGGCGTCTTTCTTCCGTCCCAGGTCTAGGGTTGGGCAGCAGAGGGAAGGCGTAGGGCTGGTTCTCTCCCAACTATCAACTTGCTGGTTGCTGCCAGCCCACACAGGGCCACATTAAGGGACTGAAGGTCAGGCTTCCAGACTCAGTGTTCTTTATTGATAAGCGTCAGTGAGCCCCTTGCCAGTTCTGCCCTCAGATTCCCAGCCTTAGGTGGGGAGCGCATCTTTGCCTCTTAGATCCTGCCTGAGTCTGACTGTGTCCAGGGCTGCACCTATTTGCCACACTATTCCCAGGACCACAGGATTTGTGATCAGGAAGGAGTGTGGCAGGCATCGGAAAGGTCATGGCCAGGTCCTTGTCAAGACCACTCTCCATGTAGGAAGTGCAAACTTCAGCTGAGTTGGCTCTCAGAGGGGGCTCCAGGAGCCTGCTGGTTAGATGGAGGGCTGAGCCTCCAAGACCTCCAGATTCAGCCTCTTTTCTCTATGAGGCTCTTTCCTGCTAAAAGTTCTTCACAGCAGAACTGAGTCAAGGGGGCACCAAGTGGCTGTCACTTGTGTCTCTGGGAGAGCCGGCAGGAGGTCTTAGGTGGTGCCTCAAAGGGGATAGAGATGCCAGAGGCTGTACAAGGGAGGAGCCAGAGAGTCAATTGAGTCCTAGATCTGATTTCACCACCCCCAATTCTGGCCATGGCCTATAGTCATTGGCCAACCCCTCTGTCCTAAATAGATAGTCCCTAGGGCCCTGGGTGTACCCTTCCCCCACCATTAGCTCAGCGGTAGGGATTATTAAAGCAATCTTCTGCCTTCCTGAGCCAGGCACCTTAGAGAACCTTCTTGCCTGTTCGGCAAGGCCCCAAAGCCCGCATCCGTATCTCCCTCAGGCCAGCCCCCACCCCAGGGGCCAGCAGGCCGGTGGTGACTGATGGAAACCTTGGCTCCCCTGTGAGTCCTCCCTGGCCTGTCTCTGACCTGAACTGGAAGCGGGGATCTCCAGGGTGGGTCTGTAGAACCTGACGCACTTCTGGGGGTGGCTCCAAGCCCATCTGCTCCGCCCGATGCCAGCGCTGCAGCCGTGTGATCCCTGCCAGGGTGGGAAGAAGACGACTCTGGCACCTCAGCGGGGTGGGGAAGAGTTCAGGCTAGACAATGTGTGTGGAGGGGTGTGTCGGAACCTCCACACCCCCTAGTTTCAGGAGACAGTGGCTGAGAGGGTCAGGCAGGGGCTTGGGTTGCCTCAGGGACGTGCGGGTGACAGGACTGTCCCCAGGATGTGTTCCTGGGGCCTGAGAGGGTTCTCACCTGTGCAGGGCCCATACTGCCAGGCGAGATCAAACTGCCTCAGCAGCTCCAGCTCTGCTTCATCCACGCTCGGGGGCTGGGGCTCTTCCCCTGCAATGACATGCGGCTCCTCAGGCCAGTCCCCTGCCCCTCACCTCGCAGCAGCCCCACTGCTCCCCAGCCCTCGCCACCCCTCTGCCCCTGCCGGCCACTGCCAGGCCTGGAGTAGGAAGTAGAGGACATACTTCACTTCCTCTCCCACTGCCCACGTCCGCCCACGTCCTCAGGCCCCTCGGCGCCTCCACTGCCCCCCCCCCCCCCCCACGAGAGACCTAGCTCTGGTGCCAGCTCCCCCTTGCTGTGCCCGACGGGGCCCTCCCTCCTCTTCACTACGGGGTAGGAGTCAGTGATGAGCCGCTTCCGGCCCATGGCGGCCACCCAGGCAGGCAGAGAAGGAGGCGACTGCGGGGAAGGAGAGAGACAGGCCAGCGGGCACGAGAGGGACAGCTGCTGAGAGAGAGAGAGGGCTGGGGCCAGAGCGAGCCTGGGGCCAGCGACAGGCAGACAGGGTGACCCAGACTAGCCGAGAGGAAGTCCGCGGGTTCCAGGGAATGACGCCTGTCCCCCACCCCCACAAGCGCGCAAACATCAGAGACCTAGACCAAGGGTTGGCCGCCTCTGTGGGGCGGGGCCCGACTCCAGCCAATGGCAGGCGGCGAAGGCAGAGGGGGCGGGGCAGCGGCTGCAGCTGTGTTCTGGGGAGAAGGGGTGAGGCTGGGGTGGGGGACCTGTCAAGATGCCCCAGACTGCACCACCTCCCCCCTACCCCCCTCCTCCCCATTGGTCTGTAGTGCAGTGGGTCCCGGGGGACTTATAGAGCGTTATCCTCAGCCTCTCACTTCCCGTTTTCCCTTCCTAGGCAAATGTTCTTTTCAGCCTCAGTAATCCCCGTGGCCGGTTGGTAACTCCCCAGAGTCCAGCTGGAGCCTCCACTCCCACCCCTCGTCCCGCCGAGCCTTGTGGGGGCAGGTCTGGAGGTCCGAAGAGAAGAGCGTTTGGGCTAATCCGGCCTCCTTGCCTGCTCCCACCCCACCCCCAGCGGCCCCAGGAGACCTGCAGGGAGAAGCCCATGGGTTCCAAAGCTCCTTTCTCACAGTCTGTGCCCAAAGACCCTGCCTGCTCTTAGTCTAGGCAAGCGTTGGTCTTGTCGACTCTCTGGAGGTCCTGTAGCCTGTCCATGCCTACCCTACTAGTCAGGAAGATCCCACAGTGAGCGGAAGGCCAAAGTGTTTGTATCTCCAGGTCTTTATCAGTAAAATCTGCCCAGTCTCACTATTGTGACAGTATGAGCAGAAAATACCAACAATAAGCTAAACACTTCTAAGGCACTTACGGTGTGCCAAGTACTGTTCTCAGCACTTTTCCCACATTTCACTCAACTAAAATAGATGTAAAATGCTTCTGTTTTTTTTTTTAATCTCTACCCCCAATGTGAGGCTTGAGCTCGCCACCCCAAGATCAAGAGTCGCACGCTCCACCGACTGAGTCAGCCAGGCGCCTCATAAAATGGTTTTTCAAAGTAGGAAGTGCTGATGGTCCCAGGCGTTGTGGGGCCCCAGTTAAACCACAGTCCTGCTGTGCCCTCCCCACCCAGGAGCTCAGAGGCTAATGGGATAGGCACACGGGACACACAAGCTGTCAGTGCAAGGATAAAATTCCTAACAAACAGGAAAGGGGAGAAGAAGGGTGGGTCAGAGAGGAGTTGGCCGTGGGGTTGGCTCAGCACTGGAAGACCTCCTGGAGGAGGCGGGCTGCTGTAAACAGTGTCTCTCAATTCTCCACCCATGACCTTTGTCCCTTGGGCTCCTGTCATCGCTGAGTCACCCCTTCACCCGCCTCCCCCTCACCAACTTCCTGGCAGCAGGCAAAAGTGCTGGTCAGTGGGAGTCTGGGAATCAGCACAGGGACCAGCCCAGCTCTAACTGCCCTTTAGAGCTCCCATCCAGTTCTTCTGGGAGGACAAGGTCCTGCCCAGATGCTTCTGCTTTCCCCCTCCTCCGCTGCTCTGCACCCTGGGCGCTCTACGTTAGGAGTCAGGTGGGCACAAGAGTGCACGCTCTGGAGTGTAGACCACCGGAGGGGAGGCACAAGAGCAGCCGTGTCTTCAGGGGCCTGCTGCCCGGCTCTCCCCAGCCACTTCCCTGAGGAGGGCTGAGTGGGAGTCAGAGCTCATGACTGCACTGCACAGAGCTGGAGGGCCCTTCCCTGCTTTATTTTCTGGGCTGGGCCTGGCCTAATCCCCCATCTGCCTCATGGACTAAGTGGGGCCCTTACTGAGGGAGACGGGGGCCCTGCTACACTGGGGAGGAAAGCAGGGAGGCCCTGTCCCCCCGGGCCTGGGAAGGGCTGAGGTGTGGGGTCCTGTCAGGCCCTGGGCCCTCTACAAAGGGATGGTGCCCAGGCTCTTCGGGGCTGACCACTCTCTCCCCGGAGGGCAGTCCCAGAGGTGCGTGGCACCTCACTCCTGAGCCCACAGAGCCCTGAGGGAGTGGGAAGCCATGGGTGGGGCAGACCCCTCCTCATTCCTGGTCCTTCCCACCCCTGAAAGCTGATAGCCGTGGGGCCCTGCCACCGCCCAGGGAGCGTGAAATGGGGTGTGCTGCTGGGCGGCCACAGTGGCTCCTACTGCCGCCCCATCTCCTTCCTGCTTGCCTCTGGCACCCTGACCTGCTCTGTGGACACTTTCTGGGCCATCCCTGCCAGCTGCCTCCAGCTCTGCCTGGCCCAGGCCCTGCAAGCCTCACCCACCTAGCCTGCCTTCAGCTTCCCCCAGCCCCAAGAAAGAATCAGGGCAGTTAGCTAAGTGCAGGCAGGCAGCCTAGGACTGGCTTTCTGGCCTGGAGTCGAGAGAACTCTCAACAGGCATCGTTGCCCTCCTGTCCTAGTCAGCCGGTAGTGGGACTGAGCTCCCCAGCTCAAAGGCGTTGGCACCCAAGAGTTCTGGAACCATCCCTGACTAATTGGCATCCTTCCCAACTCGTTATCTGGATCCCTCAGGTGTGCTAGCCAGACTAGAACCTTGGCCTGCCCATCCTCAGGTTTTTCCTTTTTCACTCCTCTAACCCTGTCTGCCCCTGATCACCTTTCTTCCTGGAACCCCTATCCCGACGCAGGCAGCCTCCTGGCCTGTCCCCAAAACTGCTGTGGTGAGGTCTGTCACAAGTCGGGCATCACGCTGGAGGGCCAGGCCAGAGGTCGGAGTTGGCAGCTAAGTTCTCCTTCCTTCAGGGAATATCCTGAGACCCAGGAGCCTGTTTCTGTGTCAGCTCTGACCCCCAGAGGTTGGTGATGGGACTAGCAGGACTGACCTTTGCCCCTTGGCCCGGGAACACTCAGGGGCCTTGTTTAGGTCAATACCAAAGTCTTGGGAGAAGCCAAGAGAAAAAAGGAGAGCAAAGAACTGGAATAGGAGCCCAGCACCTTCCTGAGGGCTGAGGCCCACTGCCTACTGCTCCAAGGGGAAGGGGGATTAGGCCTGGCTTAGCTCAGACAATGTGGCAGGGTTGGGGGGCCTCAGCACTGCGCAGGCGCCCTGGGAGCCCCTTCCCCCTCCTCCTGCTCACACTGGGGCTTTTGGAGAGAGCCAGCTAGAGCTAGGAAGGTGGGGGCAGGTAGAGGAAAGGAAGCAGTTGCCTGGGGCCCAGCAGGCTGTGGGGCGTAGCCTGCTCTCCTTCCTTCTCCGGCACCCCCTTCCTCAGGCCCTCAGGCCCTGCCACCCACCCTGAGCTGGAGATTCTGGGCAGCCAGACTCATATCCCCATCCCCCACATATTCACACACCCTGGGCTCCATTCCCCACCCTGTGGGCCAGAATTCTTTCAGCCGGCTCCTCGTCGTCCATCGTGACCCTCCCAGACAGCTCACCTCTTCCTGCTCCAGGGTCTCTGGCCTAGTGGGCTTAAGGGGCAGGAGCCTGATCGAAGGCAAAAGTTGCCCTGCATCTGGGCTTTTCTGCCACTGGCTGCCTCTTCTGCTTTGTCCCAACCACCCCTTCCAAAGGTCCCATCACCTCCCAGTTCACCTTGGCCAGCCTGGCCCTGGAGAGACTGGGGAGATTTGAAAGGGATCCTTCTGGCCATTTCTCACCTTGGCCACCAGGTGTCAGACTTTGCCCAGCTGGAAGGAAGGTCCTAGTTAGTTTCCACTCCATCAGCCAGGCCTGAGAGACCTGGGCAAGTCGGGGAGGGGCCTAGAGGTGACCTCTGAACGCGGGAGGCTGAAAGACCCTGAAGGTTGGGAGAAAGAAAGGGCTGGAACTCTGGCCCTACAGTTCACAGCTGCTCCCTCGTTGTCCCCACCCCCACCTCACTGACAAGGGCTTTGTCTCCTTCTGGGAACTGGGGAACCAGGCTGAGTCAGGGAGCTCAAGGATTACAGGGACAAAGGCAGGGACAGTTGTGGCTCCAGAGAAGAAGGGGGAGCTTCGAGGCAGCCATCCATCAGAGCAATCAGCCAGGGGCCTGGATCACTGGCCCTTACCCTGTAGGTTAAGGGGAACAAGGGCCTCCCTTGGCCCCTCCCCATGTGGGGTAGCCCTGGCAAGTGGGTGAAAGTGTGCATGTGCCTGTAAGCGCCTGAATGTGCCTCTTCACATGCTGAGAGGGCCCCAAGTCCTCGGGTGTAAGGCAGGAAGCTGGCAAGACGCCACCACCCTTCTGCCACCCTCCACCTCTTCTGTACCCACCTGCCCCTACCCCTGCCCCCGACTTTGCCTCTCCCAAGAGGCAGCCCTCCAGCCCCTGCATATCCTCTCGCACGTGCGCTTCCCGATGCCCAAGGCAACGCTGGGATTTCTAATAGAAAGAAAGCCTGCTGACTTGTCACTTACCAAGGGCTACCTGCCTCCTGGTCCACAGCTCCAAAAGCCAAAGGAGGGGGACTCTCACCCTGACACTATCCGTAGGGAGCTATTTGGGGGAAGAGTTTAAGAACCCAAACTCTGAAATGCCCTTTCTGCCTTGGCCCTCCTCTGCTCCTCCGCTGTCTAGCTCGCCCACCCGGCTGCCAGGGTGCCCGCTCTGCACCTTCCACAGGAGTCGCCTCCAGCACTTGCCCACTTTTCTGGTCACTCTCTTCCCTTCTTTCCCTCTGCTAACAGCCCTGTGTGTGCTGTGGCTCCCAGCTACTCCTGAGCACCATTCCTATCCTTCTGGGGTCTAGACCAACCTCAGTTCTCTGCCGTTCATGCTTTGTCAGCCCTTGGCCTTGGGAAGCACCCAGTCTTCTCTCTGTGCTCGCCTCTGGCCATCTCTGGCTTGCTAGGGGACGTCACAGCCCATGACAGAGATGTGGGTGCTGGTGCTGCCTGCGCCGTGAGGCTGCCCAGCAACCTTTTTCTTTTTTTTAAAGATTTTATTTATTTATTTGACAGAGAGAGAGCACAAGTAGACAGAGAGGCAGGCAGAGAGAGAGAGAGAGAGGGGAGGAAGCAGGCTCCCCGCCGAGCAGAGAACCCGATGCGGGGCTCGATCCCAGGACCCTGAGATCATGATCCAAGCCGAAGGCGGAGGCTTAACCCACTGAGCCACCCAGGCACCCCTGCCCAGCAACCTTTTGATTCCCTTCCTCTGCTTGTCCCTGACTCCATTCCTGACTCCATTCCCTAAGGCTCTCTCCATTCTTCTCCAGCTGCACCCCTCCCGCAGCAATTTCATGTTTAGATCTCATCTGTTTGAAAACAAAAGCAAACCAGCCAACCCTACAGAAAACCTCTGTGCTCCTGCTACCTGCCTAGGTATTCCTTTTGCCACCAAACGCCAGGGAAAATACACTTACCTTTCTTCTTTCTCACCACCTCCTTTAATCTCACAGTCTGGCACCTGCCTCCCAACTGCACTTGCAAAGATCACGTGTGACTTCCTGATTTCCCAGTGGGTTTCCCCCCGAATTCTTCCCTCAGTGCTTCGGGGGCCTCTGACACTGCAGATTGGCCGCCTCCCTAAAGCTCTTAACTCTCATACACTGTTGCCTTGACACTCTTCAAGTCAGCTTATGTTAAATCATCAAGTACTTTAGTTCGGGGCAGGCATCATGCTAAAATGCTGTAGGGATGCAAACAGTAAATCGTGGAAGCTGCCCTCGGGGTGCTGTGTGCTTAAAAGGGAGACAGGCACACTGAACCGACCCTTGTTCTGCCCTTGTCTAAACCCTACTTGGAGAAGCCATGCAGCAGCACCTGCCGTGTGTTGGGTCCTGGAAAGACAGCGGCGATGGCAGACACCTGTTTCCCTGCGAGGCTTACAGACCAGCTCCCTTGGTGGAGGGACGCCATCGCACCTGCCTTGGCCCCCCTGGGATTTCGTCTGGGTCTTTCTGCAGCTAAGCACATCTACCTTGGATTTTAGCATTTGGGGCAAAGGACCCTTTTCTGGGTGGTTTGGGTCAACACACTAACTGAACACCTTCTTTGGGCTTACGCCTGAACTGGGATAGAGAGATGGAGAAAGCGGAGTCTGCCCCTCCAAGATGCTCGCAGTACAGGACTGTGGGATATGCCTTCCTTCTCCCGGTCTTCTGGATTGCCGCTTGCTTGGTGCCTGGCCTTATGAGCTGCTACTCCTTTTGCCCCAGCGTGGAGACAGCCCAGATGCCCTCTCCTTCCTATCTCGTTAGCCAGGAAGTAGGCCTGCAGGGTATCTAGACAGAGACAGGGAAGATATCCCCGCCCGGAGAGCCTGGACTCGTCTGTGAGGCGTGTCCCCTCCCACGTGGGCCAGGCGATCGTGGGGCCGTCAGAAGCCAGCTCGCCCACAGACGAGTCCAGTGGCTCCTGCGTCTACACTTACACACTTGGCGGTAGTTTCAGGTAAGCTGCCCTTCCCTCCCCGGATGGATCACAGGCTCGGTAAGGGCATGAGGGTGGGAGCCACGTTAGCTCTCAGACTTCCCCCGGAGTTCCTGCTCCGGTTAGCATAATGGTGGGCAGGCCTTGGAAGTATTTGCCCCTTGTTTGATGTCACCTTCGTGTTACTTCCTTTGCTTAGGACACCATCTCCTGGTAAAAGACCTCTGTGTCACCTGGGAGCAGTCAGCCCCTTAACTTCCCCCGCGGCTCTTTGCAGAGTGTCCCAGCACTGCCGATCTGTCCCAAGTCACCTGTGCTTACTAATCCCTGCCGGGGCAGCCGGGCACCTCACCTTTATCCTTCTCTCAGCCTTCAGATAGTCTTGGAAGGCTGTTTCGCCATCCGCATCTTACAGATGGGGAAAGTGGAGAACAGAGAGCTTTGGGTAATTTGTCCAAAGTCACCCTAGAAGGCTAAGAGGCTGGGCTTGGAGCTAAGGTCATCACTTGAGTAGCCCCTACCCCCCTGCTTGCAGACCGACCTGAGTTTTCCTCTTCCCCTCAACCTGCTGTCTTACACTGGGAAGAAACGAGGAGAGTCACAGCCGGGACTTGTGACTTGGCCGCAGTGGGTCACACTCCCCAGGAGAGGAAGGGTATTGAGGCGAGGGTCACTGCTGGGGGCCCCAGTGGGCTGTCACAGGTTGGGGTACTGGCGAAGCTGAGGGCTGACTGCGCAAGGCTGACCGGAGGGACAGGTGGACAGCTTTGCCGGGAGACAGACCTCTGAGACCCTTAAAGTAATCTGGAGAGGTGAGGCGGGCTGAGCAAAGGCTGGGAGGGGGAAGACAAGATGTTGGAAGGACTAAAGGACACGCTGTGGGTGGAGGAGCAGAGTGTGCTGTGCACACACCCTCCCTATGGCCCGGGCAGAGCCTCTTCCCCAAGCTCTTTGCCTCTCCGAGCCAAGCCTTGGACTGGCAGGCTCCGAGCCCGTGGGCTCGCCGGAGCCTGGGAGGGGAAGGGCCAGGAGGGGCAAGGCCAAGCCAAGAGATGAAGTCCTGGGGCAAGCATTTTATTTGTTAATACAAGAATAGAAATTTTGCAATAAATATCATCTAATAAATAACATCTCCAAATAAATAAATATTAATACAACAAACTTAGAGTCATGAGTGGGTGAGGCTGGGGGCAGGCCTGGGGGTGGCGGGAGCGGCCCCCCCGCACCCTGCAATGCTGCTGCAATGTAAACTTTCAGGGAACCCTGCGACGAAGGTGGCTCTGGTTGCCTTCCCCAGCCTGGGCAACCCACAGCCAGCCCGGAAAGGGGGTGGGGCGGAGGCACCGTGATGTGGGCGACAAGATGCAAAGCAAGGTCCTTTTGGCTGCCATCCTGTGCCACCGACTGCCCTGGTGACCCCTGGGTCCGGTCTGTCCCTGGCCCTACGCTTTCAGTCTGACCTCCAATGCAGACCCTGCCTCTTCCACCTTTAAATCCCGTTTCTCCCTGTTTGGACTTGCCACTGTGTGCGTTTCCTGAATGGGGTGTACCGAGTTATTTGGGGATAGGGGAGCAACACCTATCGAAGAAGAGCCGGGCAGCCGGAGGGCTTCACCCCAGAAACACATGGGCTGTGGTGGCCCCCCTCCCTGCCCTACAGGCACGCTTCCTGGAAGTGCCACTCGAGAGAGGCCGTGTGGCACAGGCGAGTGCTGGGCAGGACGCAGGACGCAGGAAGCTGTGAGAGACTTTGCACCAACTGGCACCCCTTCGGGCTCCCGTGAGCACTCCTTCCTGTGGCAACAGGACAGGACCTCTTGGACCTCTTCCTCAGACCTGCACGACTTTGGGAAGCAGGGAAGGGACAGGCCTTACTGCATCACACCCTCTTCCAAGTCCGGAGAGGGCCAGAGCCTCAGGGCTTCGTCTCCTGGCTCAACACGGGTTGGCATACAGGTTTCTCCCCGAGCGGGAGCAGGGCTTAAAGGAGGAGGGGAGAGGGGAGGTGGGAAAGGTGAGAGGTCAGAAGCCGTGGGCCTCCAGGTGCAGGGTGACCGCCGCTGCAGGAGGCTGCATCTTCTTCTTGAGCCGGTTGAAGTCCTTGGCTGAGCGCCACAACCAGGTCTGCAGCTCCTTTAGCAACCAGAAGTCGTCCATCTTCTGGAGGAAGTCGCTGTGGGCAGGGCCAGGGGCCCAGGTGGGCTCAGTGCCCGGCAGAGGCTGGGGCAGCGGGTAGCCCAGGGCCGCCATGACGCCTGCGATGCTGCCCAGCAGGCCCTGGAGGCTGGTGCAGAAGTGGGCCAGGCTGCGGCGCAGCTCGGCGGTGGCGGCCTGGCGGTTGAGGCCTCGCAGGTAGCACAGCAGGTGGCTGTAGGCCTCATAGTTCTGGGTCAGCCGCAGTTTGTCGTTGAGGCTTCGCCACACATCCAGGTTGACGGTGGCCCTGGGCAGGGTCTCTGCCCCCAGCCGAGGTGGGTTGAAGTCAGGCTCGTTGAAAGGGGGGCCCAGGTAGTTCAGCTGTGAAAAGGAGAGGGCGATGGGGAAGGAGGAGGGCCGAGCAGCCAGCGGCCACCAGGAGGTACCTGCTCCCAGAGCCGCTGTGTCCTGGGTCCCCAGACACCGGCCCCGTTTGCACACTAGGCTCCGCTCTGTTCCGGGGCCTCCCCAAGCTTCTCCTGGGGTGTCATTTGCATGGAGGTGACAGCTGAGGCAGTGGGGGTGATGAAGTCTCCCACGAAGAGGTGTAGAAAGAGAAAACCTTGCAGGAGCTACTCAGGGAGGGTGTGCAGATGGGCTGTGTGCGCAAAGCCTTGGGAGCGGGCCCACCGCGGGGCAGGGCAGAGAGGAAGAAGAGCCAGGAGGACACAGGAGGCCAGGCTGCAGAGGTGGAAGGTGGACCAGAAGAGTGCAGAGCCAAGAAGAGTTCAGAAGGCAGCAGAGCTCGACAGTGTGGCTGCAAAACAGAGATCAAGGAGAGTGAGCCCTAGAAAATTCTGTTGGGTTTGGCCAGAAGGAGGTGCGTGACCGACCTTGGAGAAAGGCGCTTCAGTGGCCTGGAGGCCAGATTGCAGGGGGTTAAGGAGGGAGTGGGTGGAGAGGAAGCGGAGGCAGAGGGTGTAGACCACTCCTTCGCGAAATTTGGCAGGGAAAGCCAGGAGAGAAAAAGGGTCCGGAGCTAGAGGGGGTAGCAGAGTCAAGCAAAGGTTTTTGGCCAGGGGACGGAAAAGCGGGCGGGAAGGCAGAGGGGCCCGTGGGAATCAGAGCTCCATTTGCCTCCCGACATGCCTGGTCCCACCAGCAGAAGGGCCAGGGATAGACGGTACTCATGAAGCACGAAGTCCCCCAAGAACGGGCTCACAGGAGCAGGGCTGCAGAAGGAAGAAACTGAGGCAGTCTCAAGAGTTCGGCTGGAGGAAGGGTATAGGAGGCAGTCTAGGGAAGAGGACACAGCTTTGCCAACCCTCAAGGGAGAGGCCTGGGGCCCAGGGAAAGGGCTGAGGGGGACGTTGCAGCCAGAGAGAAAGGGAGCAGAGAGGGGCGAGGCCTGGGATAGGCAAGGGCCCAGGGGGAGGTTCACACGCTGACAAGCACAGAGACAAACTAATTTCCTCGGTGTATCCTGGGGCGGGAGCCAGCTCCCCCACCACCCTCCTCCCCTTTCCTTCCCTGGCTCCAGAGTAGGGTCTGGGATGTGGAAGAGGAACACGGGAAGAGGGGGCTGGTTCCCCATGGTCCTCAGCAACGCTGACCCTCTTTCCCTCTCTCCTGGGCTCTCGGAACACCTCTGGACTGCCCCCAAATCCTTATGGCACATCCACACCCCGAACCTCCTGCCACTGCTGGCCTGGCTTCCCCTCAGCCCCCTTCCCCCAAGTCCCCCCTAGGAGGCCCAGCTAGGATGGGAGAGGCAGACAGAAGGGAGGCCCATGGGTCCAGAACAGCAGGGCCCCAGGTCTGGGGCAGAGGCGAGCTGGAACACAGGCATGGGAGGTGGGGCCCCTCGATCCCCACCCGGCCCCGCCCGTGCAAGAGACACCACAACACGGTGTAAACAGAAGAGACTTCCCCGGCCCCCAGGGGGAGGCGGGCGGCTGGGCGGGCAGCCAGTGGGGCAATGGGCCAAGGCGGGTGCGAGGCCTGCCCACATGCCTAGTCCTGGGGCCAGCGATGGGGAAGAGGGGGGCACCTAAGAGGGAAGGGCAGGAGATAGGCCAGACATGGGGACCCTTTGGAACCAAAGGGCCCCCTGGTCGTCGCTGCTCCCTGGGACCCCTCCACCATTCTGTCTCTCTTCCACCGACTTCCTCTCTGCCCGACTCCCACACCTTACAGTCACCCGGGTACTCACGTAGGTCCCAGCCAAGCTTCGGAGTTGGTGCTCCAGGTAGCGGGTGAGGTCATAGGTTTTCTGGATGGAGGGACCAGGCCCCGGGTCCCCTGTGCGATTGAGGGCCGGCACTGCGGGGAGGTGCCAGAGCACAGTGCACAGGCAAGCTAGCAGCCCCCACGAGTCCCCTGTGGACGGGAGGGGCACGAAGGGTGAGCGCGGGCCCAGGCCCAGTGGAGGACACGGCTGGCAGGCCTTAGGTGTGTGTCCCCACCTTGGGCTTGGAGGGGGGCAGGGAGGGTGGGCCGCCAGATGGGAGGCAGGGGGGATGGAGGAGGGAAGCGTTCCTGGCCAGGGTGTGTGTGCACGAAGGCATGTATGTGAACAAGGACCAGGACTTGGCCTCTGTGTGTGTATCTCCCGGTATCCTGGCGTGCCAGCAAGCGTCGCCGTGTGTATGCCGACACGTGTGCATGCGTACGCGGAGGGACGGGGCCAGGCCTAGGGTCTGTGAGCCGGTGTTCCCGGGTCCAGCCTCCTCTCCCAGGCTCCCCGTCCCACTGGAGCTGAGGGGCTGGGGAACAGCACATGTGCCCACTGCCAGCCCGGAGCAGTCAGCCCTGGGAAGGGCCCCACAGAGGCTGCCCCGAGACAAGTCCAAGCCGAGCCATAGGAGGCAAGGGGTAAGCTTAGATCACCAACGGCCGGCTGAAGGACACAGGGCTGGCTCCTGTAGCTGGGGGTACATTCTAGTGGGTTCCTGGGTGTGGACTGACGCAGGGCCGAGGTCTGCCCCGTTCTTATCGAGGAGGTTGGATGGGGAAAAGTTTGACCTGAATGAGTTTGTTGTTTGTTTTTTAAGATTTATTTATTTATTTCAGAGAGAGAGAGAGAGAGAAAAAGAGATGTGCGCATGCGGGGTAGGGGCAGAAGGAGAGGGGAAGCAGACTCCCCCACTGAGCGTGGGGCCTGACTGGGGGCTCCATCCCAGGACCCCAAGATCATGACCTGAGCCAAAATCAAGAGTCAGATGCTTAACAGGCTGAGCCACCCAGGCGCCCCCTGAATGGCGTCCTCTGATCAGCCTGCAGTGAGGAGGGGAGGGGTGGGGGATCGGAAAGGGAGGAGGAGAGGGAGTATGCTATGTTTGCTGGGTTTGGTTTCTTAGCCAACCGTGCTGAAGAGCTTGGACATCCTGCGATACCAGGGCCTGGGGGTCAGGTCTGGACGGACAGACAGAGGCAGCGGGAGACACGACTTTCCCCGCTTTTCGGTGAGGTCCATGGTGAAGAGAACGAGGCCAGGATTCCGTGGGCATGGGGACTGGGTGCAGGCGGTTAGGGTTAGGCTGGGCTGAGGCTATAATTGGCGTTGGGTAGGTTAGGTTTAAGGACTGGGTCACTTTGAAAGTTTCTGGTTAGTTTACTGAGATTTGGCTCATTGAGTGTGGTTGAAGTTTGAGTCCGGCTGGGGGATGTGGTTAGGTTTGGACAGGCACAGGGTTTGCTGGGGCCAAGGTCTGTGAGTGTGTTCATTTAGACGTCGGCTGGGGTTACACATGGCACGTCCCGAAGAGACGGCTGGGGTGGGTTTTAAGCTGGGGTAGGTGTGAGATCATGAGCAGTTTGCTCTGCTTTCTGTTTGCTGCAGAACTTCACGATGACATATGCTGCTGCTGCCATAGTCAGAAACGAGCCGGATACGCGTGTGACGATTGCACTGTACTTAGAGTTAGGGAGAGCCTGGAGTTAGCCGTAATGCTGGGCCAGAGTTTTAGAGAGGGTTGAAGACTCAGACGGTATAGAATGCCTCTGACAAGGGTGTAAGGGTCAGGTGGGGACTCCTGCAGTGGCCCTGCCCGTCAGTCTTAACTTTTTCAGACGCTTGGCTGGCGACTTCATGGAGAGAGCTTGGGAGTGGGCAGGGTCGGGGAGAGCACGGGGCTCAGAGACCCTGCCCCTGGGGATGAGGGCCTCTTGGTTTGAGGGCGTTTGTGTG
This sequence comes from Taxidea taxus jeffersonii, assembly GCA_003697995.1. NCBI lineage: Eukaryota > Metazoa > Chordata > Mammalia > Carnivora > Mustelidae > Taxidea > Taxidea taxus. The sequence goes on along the minus strand of RCUC01000039.1, from coordinate 41,595 downwards.
CGTGTAGACAGAGAGCAGGATCGGCAGGTGACTAGCCCCCTGTCCTTGTCCCCCTCTGCAGCCCGTGGCTTCCCTCCTGGTGCTCCTTCCCTCACTCTGCCTTTCCGAGCTTAGCTCCTGTGGACTCTGCCTTCCTTTCCATTCATCATGCCTCACATCCCAAGAGAGTTCCAGGCCTTCTTCCTCTGCACAAAGCCTGGGGCTACCCTCAGCCTGGATATCTAGCCGAGTCGCCTCTAAGATTCTAAGGGTACACTATGGGGTTCATTTTGGAGGGTGGATGCCTGCTGAGGTGGGCAGTGGCCCTTCCAGCCTTGAGTTAGCAGCGATGCTGAGGGTCCCAGCTGAAACCCGGATTGGGAGCTGGGCTCACCTCTTTCCCCTTCTGGCCGGAGTTCTCATGCCATGGAGGGGGTGGGAGAAGGATCACAGGGTCAGGACCCCAACTCTGGGCCTTGTTTTCCCCTCTCTTTCTGGGCCCTGTGGGACATCCCTGGGGAGAACTGGCTCCCTGCACGGGGACAACAGGGGGAGAAGCCTTTGGATAAACAACGCTAAGTCATCTGGGCAGAAAAACGGCTCATGAAATTAACCAGACGAGGCCGGTGTTTCCAGGAATATTTCAGTTCTGAGGTAACTGTGTCACTGCAGGCTGGGGGGTGGGGGCAGGGGAAAGAGCAGGAGGATCGGACTGACCTACCCTTGCAGAGAGCCAGAAAGAAGGAAGGAGTCTCAGGTGTCTAGAGAGAGGAAAGGCTAGGAGAGGGGAAAGGGGACAGGGCTCTCCTCTCTAGTGCAACAGCTTCTACTCTGGGCAAGATGTCCCCATATCTCAGGCAGCAAACGGAGAGCCATCTGGGGCACAGAACACCTGTGGTCTAGTTGTGAGCAGTGGGACCTGGGGCAGCTTGCCCGCATCCCTGGGAGGGAGAACTGGGTGGGCATCCCAGAGCCCTCTTCTGTCCTTCTCGCCAGGCTTGCGGTGTGCAGGTGGACCCGGCCACTGGGGGCTGGGTCCTGAGCCCCCTCCCCCGGTCCTGGCCCCTAGCCCAGCCCCCGTCCCAGCTCTGCCTCCGGCTGCTGCCCACTGATTGTTTACATCCCGTCTTCCCCTGTGTTTATAAATCCGGCAGAGCACGTGAGGGGCTAATGAGTGCAGCTCACGTTTCCTGCTGGAGCCCCCCACCCCCCATCCTGGCCCCCTCCCGGGCGGCCCCTAATTCCATCCAGATCCCTGGGCCCTGGGAACCTAGGCCCCCCTCATGAACACACACACACATACTCAGCCCACGCAAGCGCACGGCCACCCTGACACGGCTGCACAGGCAGGCAGAGTCCGGTACTTGTGTTTCTAGCCAGCTGCCCCTTGATCCCTGGCCTGCGTCCTCCAGGCTGACCTCATTCAGTGAGGGTGGGGGGCTCAATGGGGCAGATGGGCCGGGGCGGCCAGGGTGGGTAGGACAAATCAGCCAGGAGACTCTGCACCTGGGATGGCTGCTTAAGAGCTAGGAGCTGAAAATGTAGGAGCTGGGGAGGCATCACAGAGCTCCAGAGGTGCTGAAAAATGTGGGAGCCAGCCGGAAAGGCTCTGCCCTCAGGCCAGCCCTGGACCAGCTTCCGCAGTGACCTTGGAGGGATCTTTTGAGGGGAACTGGGGGAAGGAGTGGTTTAAGGGTGTTGGGTCCAGTGCAGTGTGAGATCCAGGCACTGAACTCTAGGGCATGGCCCTCGGGGGCTCCTCCTGACCAGCCTCCTCAGGGTGAGGCCCCCAGAAACACCCCATCTTGCCTTGTCCTCTGGGGGGCCTGCCTTCCCCTGGCTCTTCTCCCTTCCATCCTCTCCTTGGTTCCCTCTGACCCAGGTCACTGAGAAGTAGGCCCAGAAGTCAGGATCCCCGATTTGCCACCAACCCACCAGGTGACTGGGCTCACGGGAGGGCTGCGGTGTGCACACTGAAGTCACTCTGAGCAGAGCCGCGTGGGGCCCCATGTCTGCTGTCCCCTTCAGCAGCACCCTCCCTGCCCTTCTCCTCCAGCCTCGATGACAGAAGAAGAAACTGAGGCCCAGGGCAAGAAGCAGACAGGTGGGCCAGCCGCCCTGCCTTGGGAAGGCAGTATGGATACAGGAGCAGAAGCTGTCGGAGTGAGAGGTTCTGGATGGTGCTGCAAGAGGACCCCAGGTGTCCCCAGGGGGAGCAGGATCAAGCAGGGGTGGTGGGGCCGGGGTGGGGGGTGGGGGTGGGTAGAGCCAGGGAGTCAGCTCAGAGCCAGACGGGGGACCAAGAGAAGGAAACGTCAGGCTAGTGTGGGTGAGTTTGAAAGGCTGTTGTTGTTCAGAGGGGTGGGAGGGGCTGGGAGGGAGCGGGCCGAGCCGGGGGTGTGAAGAGGCAGGTGGGATTGGATTGTGGAGAGGAATGTGAAGTGTCACTAGCAGTAGCTGGTGTGGCCCGGCAGTGTGCACAAGTGTGAACGGGCCAGGAGCGCGGGGCTCTGTGGAGGGGAGAGGGAGCCTCACACCGGTCTGCAAGAGAGACTGGGGATGCGAGGGCTGCTAGGTGACACTCGCTGCCATCTGCCCGGTGCCAGTTCTCTCCGGCTGAGAGTGTGGCTCCAGGTCGGTGAGGGCAGCAGACCCAAAGGCGGTGTTGTGGGGGGGCTGCTATCTGGTCTGCCGCAGGAGGGGGTCCCGGGGTCCCGAGGGAGGGGTAGCCTGTGCTCAGAGCCGGAAACGGGGTCTGTGGGGGTTGTGAAAGCCAGGAGGTGTCAGCCCCTCAGGCTCAAGGTCAGGGTCAGAGAGTGCCTGACAAGCGTGCGTCCAGCGCCCGCGGCCTGTCTCCAAGGCCGGGGACTTCCAGCCTCCCCGCCCCTCCGGGCAGCTCCCTCCTACCTCAGCCGGGAGGGCCTGGCCGGGCGCGGGGGAAACTGGGACGGGGTCCCGTGGGAGTGGGGGCTTCTGGAGCGCAGTGTGGAGTCAGGAAGGAAGGTGGGGAGGGTGGAGATGAGGGGACTCCGGCGAGGCCCGAGGGACCTGGGGTCTCCCTCGAGGGGCTCGGCCCGAGAACTTGGCGGCGGCGGCCGCTGGCCGGCCCTCCCGCTCGGCGGTGACCTCTCGCTCCCGGCCCCCTCCCCGCGGCGGCGGCGCCTTCCCCCTGTGTGGCCTCGGCGCCCCCGGCCCCGCCCCCGGCCCGCTCCCGCCCGGTCGCTCCCTCCCCGGCGGCGGGGGCGGGGGCGGGGCCGGGGGCGCGGGGCGCGGGGCTCGGCCGGGCCGCTGCCCTTTCCCGCGCGTCGGCTGCCTGCTCGGCCCGCCCGCCCTCCCGCTGCCGCCGCTCCCCGGCCGGTGACGGGCTTTCTCCCGCCGGGTCCGGCCGAGCTGCGCCCGTCCCCCGCACTAATCACTCCCAGGCCGCGGCGGGCGGGACCGGGGACTCGCGGCCGCTGCCGCCCGCCCCGCCGCCCGGCCCCTACCTGCCGCCGGCTCCCCGGCCGCGGCCAGCATGGTGGGCTCCAGCCGCGAGTGCCGCAGCCCGGCCCGGCCCGGCCCGCCAGGCTCGGCTCTGCCCTCCGCCCTCCTCCCCTCTCGCCCGCCCTCCTTCCCGCCCTCCCCTCCCGGCGGGCCCGAGGTGTCGGCCTCCCCTCGCCTCCCGCCGGCCCGGCCTCGGGCTCCCCGCCCTTCTCCCCTCTTCCTCCCGGCGCTGCGGCCCGCGCGCCGCGTCCCCCTCCCGCACCCGCGCTCCCCGCCTGGGACTCGCTCTCCCCGACTTTCGCGCGGGGCTCGTCCGCCGGGGTCCCCGGGACCCCGTCTCGCGGGGCTCCAGGTTGCCGGCTTCCCCGGGTCAGCGGGTCGCGCGGGCTCCCCGCCGCGCGCCCGGCCCCCTCCCGGCCCCCTCCCGGCCCCCTCCCGGCCCCGCCGCGCGGACTTCAGGAACGCCGCGTCCCCGCCGGCCCCTCTCCAGCGCGCCCGGCCGTGCCTCCCCCGGCCCGAGCCCTGCTGGCGGGGGTAGCTGCCGGCTCCCCAGCCCGGCCCCGGCTCGGGGCTCCCGCGGGGGGCTCGGGAACCGGATCTCGCGGCTCCCGGGCGGGGGCGGGGGCCGGGGCCTCGGACGCCGGGCTCCTACCTGCTCGGAGGTCCATGGGGCTGGGGGCCGGGCCGGCCGGGCGCGGCTCCTCTCCCGGAGGCTGGCGGAGTGGGAGGGCGAGCCGCGGCTCCGGCGAAGCTTTAATAATCCCATCCGCCAGGCCCACTCGCAGGTTTTTTTCGCTCGGTTTCGGGTTTTTTTTTTTTTTTTCGGTGTGGGGCATTCTGCAAACTTTTTTTTTTTTTTTTGCGTGTTAAACTTTAACCACAAATTTAAGCGCCCCCTCCCCGGGGCGGGGGGAGGAGGGGGGAGGAGGGAAGGGAGGGCTTCTGGGGCTCCTCTCCCTCCCACAACACCGAGGAGGGGTGAGGTGAGGCGAGGCTGCCGCGGTACCACCCTGGGCCTCCTGGGGGAGGGGGCGGGGAGGGCATCGGTCCGTCTGCAGACTCCCCGAGCTGGGGGAGTGAGTCGCCCGCTCCTTTTCTTCTCCGACGGCGTCGACCTGGGCTGCGGGGTCCCTGCGCTCACCCTACCTCCGACTCCTCATCTCTAACCTTCCCTCCCCTCCCCCTCCCCCTGAGTACATGGAATGACACATTCTCCCAAATGCCAGCGAGCTGGCTTCGTAGCAAGTGATGGTGTTTTTCCTGCTGCCCTTTGTCTGGGCTGACCGCCCCCCCCCCCCCCCCCGCCTATTGTCCCGCCGCCTGTCCCATTTCCAAAAGCCGGGGCTGAGGGAGGCGCTGGGGCTGGGGCAGGTGACTACCGGCTCTCCAGGCCCCCGGGGTGGGCGAGGCCGAGGGCACCGCGGGCCCACTGCCCGGCTCTAAGGAAAGTAGAGGGCACTTGGCTGAGGGTTTTCCCCTCAGGTTCACAAGGTTCTTCATTCTTCCCAGTGGCCGGGAGAGTGCACATGGGCGGGGGAATTGTAGTTCATTAATCAGCACGAGGCACCAGACCAGTTTCAACACTAGAGGCTGCGCGGGTGACTCAGCGGGAACGCGCCCATTCAAGGCGATGGACTGACCAAGAGTCCCCATTTGTGAAATGCTCCCCCCTAAGGACTTTTGGTCTTCTCTCACCTTTGGGGTTTGGGGTTGTTGGTGTTTTCCAGTGGTGGGGTGGGGGTGTTTGGCTGCAGAGGGCTCTCCCTCCTTCCCTGCCTCAGGTCTGGTTGGGGACTTGCGAGGCGGGATACCTGGGGGACCTATAAGCCCAGACCCTCCCTAGAGGGTCTCCTTCCTGCCCCCTTTCTCGCCCTCCAGAGAGCCACCAGGGGGAGTGCAGAGGAAACGGCTCCCGTCTGTGACTTGCAGACATCTCCTCTTGGTGACTTCTTGGGGGACAGTCCTTTGGTCTCCAAGGCCCGAGTGCTCTAGATCCAGACCACCAATTAAATCATCTGGTAATAAGTTGCTTCTGTTGCTGGTTTTTTTTCAGAGTGAGTGAGGCAGTGGTGGGCCAGCCCTGGAAGGTGATTCCTCTCTCTGGAACAGCATCAGATTGTTCACTCCACACTCCTGCCCCAGCGCCCCCAGAGAAAAGAGGGCGCCCCGCCAACCCTGCCACCGCCCCCCCCCCCCCAGGCTGCAGGTCAGAGCTGGCCGGTGGTTAGGACCCGTGCTGGGCTCCCAGGGCAGCTCTTCCCTTTTCTGCACTGTGCAGGACTGAGGTGGGGGGGCGGGGGGGTGGGGGGGTGGGGAAGAAGTTTGTTTTCAATTACCTCACTGGAGTGGGACAGACTTTGTTGTTGGTCTTTCTTTCTTTCTTTCTTTTTTCTTTCTAAACAAGGAGAAAAATTGCTGGACAAGGGGAGCTGGCCTGGGTTGGGGGCAGGGGGCTTTCTGGGGCATCAGTAGCAGCTCTGAGGAAACCTGCTGGGGGGGTGTCCTTCTGAAAAGTGCTGGGGGGGCCTCGTCCCCCTCATCTCTCCACCCCAGCCAGAACTCTGGGGTTTCAATGACATTCTTGGCGTGTGAGCCCTGCGATCTTTTGATGCCCATGCCAAGGTCAAGAAGGCAGATGCCCAGTGGGTGACTGGCACACTGAGGCCAGCCTGTAAGGTCCTCAAGCAGCCTCCCTCTCAGAGGGAGGGAGCCGGGAAGGCCAGGGGTGGGGGGTGCAGTCCGTCCTTCTCCCTTGGTTTGCAGCCTGCTCCTTGAGAGCAGCGTGTGCACAGACAATGTGGTTTGGATTTGGCTGAGCCCCCTCAGCACCTTGTAAAGCACCTTGCTGAGTCAGGGAGAAAGCAGCCCCCACAGCGGGAGAGAGGAGGAGGGGGCCAGGGGGCCGGGAGGGAAAGGCAAAAGAGGGAAAAGGAGGGAGCTGGGGGCTGAGAGAAGAGGAGGGAAAAAAGAGGAGGGAAGGGCAGGAAAGAGGAGAGGCAAGGAGGCAAATAAATGGGTGGGAGAGGGAAGGAGGGAGGAGGCAGGAGCCCAAGGAGGAAGAGGGACAGACTCTGCCTTGGAAGGTGAGAGGAGCTCACCCTGCTGCCCCACCTTCCTCCCACCCCCCACAAATGTTCACCCCAGGAGTCCAGAAACTATCGGTTTGCAGGAACTGAGGTCCAGGCTCCAAAATGGGGACCCAGGCCGAGTGAGTGCAGGGACAACTGGCTTTACACATGCAGCCCCGCCTTTCCCCCCAGCTTGATACAGTGACCCCCACCCCCATGCTGGGGAAGTCACCTTCTCCCTCTGCCTCTTGTCTAGACTCGCACCCCTGCCCTCTCCCCTCACCCAGGGGTGGCCAAGCCCCCCCCCCCATCTCCCCCACTGCCAAAGAGAAAATCAGCTCCGTCTGGGAGCAGCCAGTGCCCCTCTGCCATGTCTGGGCAGGAGCTGCCAGTGGGCTGGGCTGGGGGCTGGAATAAAGACTTCCTGCCGCCAAATCCCAAATAGGTGGGCTGTTGGAACTCGGCTGGGGGCGGGGGTGGGAGAAGGAAGAAAGGAGAGGCAGAGCAGGAATAGCCCCTCCCATGTTTCTGGGGGGTAGGGGCACAGGTGGCTGCCCTCTGGTTTCCAGCCCGGGGTCTCAGGCAGGTTCCCACTCCCCTGTGGCTGGCGTTCTGGGACTGCTGCTGAGGGCAGGCGGAGGTTACAGGTTCCGGGAGACTCCTGCCCCCTGAGCCCCAGAGCCATCTGTCTTGGTACAAGGTGCAGGCGCTTCCCGAATCCCTGCTGGGCGCCAGCCACAGGAGGACAGAGGGGACAAGGAAAACCCACCCGCCTCCCCTTTCTAGAGAAATTCCCTCTAGTGGGAATTTCATGGTCTTGTGACAAGGGGCCCTCATTTAAGATCAGAAGATGGAGAGGGCAGGAGAGTCCCGGCAGAAGGCACAGCTTCAGGGTGGAAATGTACCTGGATGGCAGGAGGGGCAGTGGCAATCGCAGGACGAGGCCCCCCACGCTGGCCCAGGTGGTTCCCTGCATTTGGCAGAGGGCCAGGCTGGGAGTTAGGCTGAGGGACTCCCTGTTGGCCCACGTGGCCTTGGGATAAGCCCATCATAAGCCCGTCACCTCTCCATGGAATGGGTTATGACCCTCTATGCCCTCCTCCCCCACGGGATGGTGGGAGATCAGTAAGCTCATGAGGAGGATGCTGCTTTGCTGCCCTGTGTAGCCTTTCAGACTGCAGGCCTTATCGTCCTCAGGGGGTGACAGGCCTGGCCCCAAGGGATGTGGCTGGGAGGGGGCGGGGCTGGCGGTGGGTGATGCCCTCGCTGCCCTCACAGGGGGTGGGGGTGAGTCAGTGTTGGCTCAGGGACAGGCTAGACCCTGTCCCTTCCCTCGCTATGCCCATAACCGGCATTCCCAGGAAAGGGACTCCAGACACCCTGAAACACCATGTCCGACACAGCTGCAGGACTGGCATCGAAGGGGTTCCGGCCCAGAGGTTGTCATAGATTCCTGAACGAGGGAGACCTCCGGTCCAGTCCCCTCCTGATGAAGGAGCAAGAGTGTGGTAGCGGAGAAGCCCACGGAGGTAAGGAAGGACACTCTCACTGATTCATGCGTGGGTTCACCAAGCAGTTCCCGTGGGGCCATGGGGATGAGGCATAGAGGCCGACCTGTGTGCAGGCAGGAGGGGCAGGGGCCTGCCAGGGGCAGCAATGCCTGGCATCTCTTGGTGACACTTTTACTCCTTTTAAGGCTCTAAAGCTTAAATAGTGACAATAGTTTAAACATACTGAGCTCTCACCACCTGTTGGGGCCTGGGGCTCAGGTTTTGGGGGGATGACATCATGTCATTCTTACAGTAACCCTCTAGGATGGGAACTGCAATTTACCCATTTTATATGTGAGAACACTGAAGTCACTTGCCAAGGTCACACAAGGACTGGAACTCAGCACTGTCTGCCCTTTTGACTACACCGCTCAGATGCTAACATTCCCTCCCTCCTCTCCCCGCACAGGGGAAGAGGTTGGGTGCTGAGTGCCTGGGGTGGGGGGAGACCACAGGACTTGCCACTGAGAGGGTCCTTGGGGCAGAAAGAGGCCCGGAGACCTGGGCTCTCACGGCCTCCACCCACCACCCGCTGCTGAGGCGAACAGTGTGCTGCTGGGCCAGGCACCTGCCCGGGAACCTCCGGGTTTGGTGAGAGTCAGCACCCCCGAAGCTCTCCATCCCCCTCAGCTAGAATTACAGACTCCAGGAGCAGCCAAGTGGGTCTGAACTGTGGACTGAGGACCGATCTGGGTGTTAGGTACCCACCGCCCACAGCCAGGCAGAGGGCTCTCCCAGGCTTCCAAGGCCCCCGACCCCTCCTCCTGCAGGGTGAGGGCTAGGGAGGCTCAGAGGCCCTGCCTGGGCTGCTGGAGGCCAGAGGGGGCTCCCTGGGATCCACATCTCTGAGGCGGCCGCCTCTCCATCCCCGTGTGCACGCTCCACGGAGAGCAGGCCTTGGGGGCCGCCAAGGGCAGGAGCGGGAAGGGAGGCGGCAGGGCTGTCCACTTTCGCTTTCCCTCTAGTGGGCAGGAGCCCAGAGGGCCCTGCCTCGCCCTGAGCTGGCAGTGATGTCAGCGGAAACCCTGGGCGCCGAGGACCTCCTCCTACCTCGGCCCCGGCCCTACCCTGCCCTGGGTCCCCCACCCACACCTGGACTGGCTCAGCCTCCCTGGGGAACACCGCGCCCACCTGTCCCCTGCTTTCCGGCGGGGGCCGAGAGGAACCCGGTCCTGCTGCCTGCCTCTCCCCTGACCTGCCTGGGCTGCGTCTCCCCATCTGCAAGGATGTTTGGGTGATGAGAGCATGAGGAAGGCAGGGGCAAAGGGGTACCCCCAGATGCTCAACTCCTCCGTGGCCTGCCAGGAGCTTTCCCCGCAATTCTCCCAGGATGTTCCATTGCCCTGGCCAACCCATGCCTCAGGCTCCGTGACTCTGTCTCCCCTGGCAGAGGAGTGGGGTTACCTCTCCCTGGGCTGGAAGATCCTTATCCGGCCCTGCTGAGTCACTGCCGGCTCCTCCCGCGCTGTCCCCTCCCTCCCCACCGCCTCCCTCCTTCAGACTCAGGCTTTCTCCAGAGCGTCTGGGTTCCTCAGGGGGCCCCGGGGGGGCTCAGAGGACGGCAGCACCTCCCTGGGACCACACACGGTCCCACCCCAAGTGGCTGCCATCCCAGCACTGTGGGGACAGTGACGCTGAGCGAGGTGCCCTCCGCCTTTCCTAGCTGTGTGACCTTGGGCAAGTCGCTTGGCCCTTCTACACCTCACTTGTCTCCTGTATAGAACAGGAAAGATGGTAATGATACCTTCCTCGGAAGAAGGACAATTGAGTTAATACAAGTAAATTCGCTCGCATTCAGGGCTAGATCGTGTTGAGTATTACTATCTGCCCCTCCGCACGCCCTATCCTTCTGGCTCGGCTGGTGAGGCTACCTTCCCCTTCCGGGAATGCATCCTTCCTGTTCTTTAGGTTTTGCTTTCCTCCCGAATCCAGGCCGCACAATCCCCACGCTGACCCGTCCCCACAGGGCAGGGACATAGGCTGGATGGAGAGTTCTAGAGTTGGGCCCTTCCTTGTTCAACTCTCCTCCCACGATAACCCATTCCCGAGCGTTTGCCTTTGCATCCCAGACAGCCTCCCCATCCGGGTTCTGTGAACTAACAGAGGGCTGGAGGGGAGAGGGCAGACACTGGGGACACAGGAAGCTCAGAGGGGACGAGAGCGGGCACCGGGTCCTGGCTGTGCCGGGCGCGTCTGGGCTTCCCAGCCGTGGGTCCATCTGCACGACAGGAGTGGTCTGGGGCTGTGCGGAGCTCCCCCCTCCCTGGCCCCCACAGGCACCTCTCAGAGGGCCCATCGTGCTGCTCCCCAGAAACCCCCGGAGGTTCCGCTGCTGGCCGCTGCCAAGTGCGTTAAGTGACACAAGGCTCAAGAATTCAAGCCGGGGTACCGGGGGCATTTGTGGGGAGGAAGGAGAGGGCCAGGAGCGCTTGGCAAGGGGCTGAGGAGGGGCAAGGAGGGGCAGGCCACACCTGGCCTGGGACCCGCGCCCGGAGCTGGCACTCAGGTCTGTGGGGGGCACCACACGCCCCAGTTTTCAGAAGCACCTCCTTTATGTGCCCTGAGGAACGGTGTGGACCGATAAAGACCCGCACCCTGCCTACCAGGGGTTCGGGGCTGCTGGGACGGCGGGCAAGATGGCCCTGGAGCCGCCCGCATCACTGGCCTCCTCCCTGCCCTACCCCGGTGGCCCGAAGTCACTCTGCCCGCCGCCCCCGGCCACTGCAGGGATCCCATCCCAGGTCGGCTTCCAGGCCCCCTTTCTCCCTGGGTGCATAGCACAGTGCTGGGCACCGAGCTGTCACCCGGTCCCGGTGACCCGGTGTCTGGACTGGAAGCTGGGACTGTGCGCGGTGTCTGTCTCCCTCTGCTGGTCCCTTAAGGGACAGCCCGGCCAGGGCGCTTTCCACAGAGCTGGTGGCCACCCCACACCGTGGCGGTGACTGCTGCAGGGCGGAGGAAAGGGGCCCGGGGCTCAGGCCTGGCTCCGCCGGCTCCGCCTCCTGGGCCCGGGACGCCTGACGCCAGCCTCTGACGGGGCCCCGAGGGGTGGCCTCCCGTGGGCCTTCCCCACAGGCCCGCAGGCCCCGGACGGCCGCCTTCCCCTTCCAACCCGTGAATGGAACTGTCATCCATGGATTTATCTGAACCTCTTGCGAAGCTATTTCTATTTCCAGCCGAGACCACATCTTGGAGTAATGAGTTCCATCGGGGTCCTCCCCTGCTGGGGGAAGCGCGCTTCCTTTGATTTGTCCTCAACTTACCTCACTTGCGCTCTGAGGGGGCCCTGGAACCCCAGCGTGCCAGGTTTTGGTGAACAAGCTGGAGCTTCCCCTTTCGCATCCCCGCTGTGGGCTTAAAAACTTCCATCCCTCTCCCTCCTGCCGCCTGAAGAGAGAGACCTGGTCTCTCTCGGCTCCCCTCGGGGCTGACTTCTGCCCCCACTAGTGTCCTCCTAGTACCTTCCAGCCGCTGGCGGCCTCCGGGCCTTTCTCTGGAGTGTTCCTCCGGGGAGACTCTCCTCCCAGACTCCTAGTGGGATTCCCTGGGCTCTGTCCACACGGATTTGTTTTGTTTCTGGTCCTGACCCTGAAGTATGGGGAGGTGCACTAGGGTCACCGGGGGAGCGAACCCTCCCAGCCGCCCCCTGAGGGAAGGCCTGCTAGCAGCCCCCCCGCGATGTCCAGGTGAGGCTCAAAGCAAAAGCCACGCGTCCCGTACCCCGTCACCCGGAAAGTGGTGGAACCAGAGGCAGGCCCGTACCCCGAATGCCCTCCGCCCATCTCGGCGCGCAATCTGGGATCAAGTCTTGCCAACTGGCTGGACGCTATACTCTTGGCAGGGTCCCCCAGCGAGACCACACGTAGACCATCTCCTGTGTGTGCACAGCCCAGACGATCTCCTGCAGAGGCTCGGCACGGGCTGGTCCCTCCACTCAGCACCCCACCACGGCGACCGGTTTTTGTCCTGGACGCGCTCTCCTGCAGAGAAGTGCATCTAATGCAGGTTGAATAAATAAATTACTGCCCTCTGGGAATTCCCGCATTTTTCCTTAAAGATTTTATTTGCAGGTAATCTCTACGCCCCACATGGGGCTGGAGCTCACAATCTCGAGATTAGGAGTCCCATGCTCCACTGACCGGGGCGGCCAGGCGCCCCTAAATTCTGGCATTTTTAAACCTAACCAGCTGGGTAAGAAGTGGTGATTGAAGGGAGGAAATTTCCCAGCAGATAAGTATTTTAAAAGTCTGAAACGGTGACCACTTTCCTCCATTCGGTATCTGCCTCACCACACACATACTCCCACATATCTACACACTTATGTACCTGCGGGAGGCCACCTCGAATATGGGGTGAGGCTAAGAATTTGGGGTTGAAAAAATCCTGAGCGCATCTCAGGTGAACCCCCTCATTGTATCAAGGAAGAATCTGAGGCCCAAAGAAGGCCCTTGACTTGCTTGAGACGGTGGGTAGGGCTGGAGCTACACAGGTCTCGACTTCTGGCACAGACCCCGAATTGTCTTTGGGTTCCTACACCGATCCATCTCATGACACCACGTTCCTGAGGGTTGTGAGGCCCTCTGGACCTGAAAGGCGTCACTGCTTGTGCCAGTCGCAAGCCTGGAGAGGCCGCTTGCCTTCGGTCAGGTCTTCCTTCCAGTCCCGCAGTCTGGGGGGGGGGGCAGGACAGCCAATCACAACTCCTCTCCAGAGCTGCAGCCAGAGGAGGGGCCCGGGGAAGCTGAGGGCCCCTTCGAGAACACAAGGTGGGAAGCAATCTCAGTGAGCATCTCACACCACCAAGCACGTCGTGCAGATGAGGAAACCGCTGCAGAGACAGAGAGGGACCCGCGGAGTTACACAGCAAGTCGGCAGCCAAGCAGACTAGAGACCCGGGACTCCTGATTCCCAGCTCTAGCTCCTTTCTGGTGTCTGAGCCCTTCGGAAGGGTCAGGTGAGAACAGACCTCTGGCAGCGTGTGTGTGTGTGTGTGTGTGTCCAAACACTCGTTAAAAATCCCAAAGAAGGGCACCTGGCTGGCTCAGTCGGTAGATCTTGACCTGAGTTTAAACCCTATGTCGGGCACAGAGATTACTTAAAAAAAAACAAAAAACTAAAGAGTTCGTGTGTGTGTCTGAAGACTCATTAAGAATTGTGAAGAGTTTGGGGTGCCTGGGTGGCGCAGTTAAGCGTCCACCTCTTGGTTTCAGCTCAGGTCAGAGATGGAGCCCTGAGTTGGGCTCCAGGATGGGGTCTGCTTAGAACTCTTTCTTCCTCTACCCTGCCCCCCTCCACTCTCTTAAATAAACAAACACAAATAAAAACAAACAAACAAGCCCCGATGATTTTATGTCTTCCTCTCCCTCCCCAGGGCCCTGCCTCAAAGACCTCAAGGCCCCAGCACCCTATAGCCCCACAGGTGTCAGGGGTAGAGGCTGGGTGTGATTGTTTCCCCTCCTTGCCTTCCAGGTAAACTTGACGTCTGCCTCCTGCTCCAGCTGGGCTGCTCAGGTAAGGGCGGCAGGGCAAAGCTGTGAAGGCCATGCTGAGTTACACAGGGGTGAAGAGAGAGGGAGACAGAGAGAGGAGAGGGAGGGAAGAGAATAGCTCATGCTAGGTTCTTTTGTGGGTTTTCTTTCTTTTCTGTGGGCTTATTTTTTTGACAGGGTTGGGGGGGCAGGAAGCTACTGTCCAGGGAAGGATGGGACTGTGGGAAGGCGCTGGAAGCTTCCTGACAGCACCCCATGTAGACACACGTGAAACACCGTTGCGCTGTGATGAGCAGTGGGGGGCCGTGCACAGAAGGCCTCTCTGAGGACCAGCCACTGAAGCTGAGCCCTAGGAAGAGAAGGAGCCAGCACGTGAGAAGGGGGATGTTTTAGGAAGGTTGGTTGGGTGCTGTCTGGAGAGTGGACTGCAGAAGACAGAGGGGAGGCAGGAGAGTGCTCAGCTCCCACAGTCGTCCGGGCGACAGAAGATGGTGGCCGGAGCCAGGATGACAGCCTGGGGACGGAAGAGGGTGCCATGTGTTTGGAAGATGGAGCAGTAATGTGTGGGGTGACAGAGGAGGGTCCAGGATGACTCCCAGTGTACCAGACTCGCGTGCCTGCGCAGAGGTTAGTACTATGGACACTGACTTCCCCCACCCCTCAAGGCAGAACAGCCTCCCCTAGCGTTCTAGAGAAGTCTGGTGATGCACGGACACTGAGGGCAAGGAGAGGTAGGGTCCGGCACTGCAGGCCAGGAGCTGGAGGGCAGAGGGCTGGGAGACAAATACCACTCCTCAGGGCAGACAATACCAGAGGGGTAAGGCCGAGCCAAACCGGCCCTAAGGAATGCAGGGGTACCCAGGGCCCTTCACAGCACTAGGGAAGCTTGGTGCTGTGGGGGCTAGAGCTCAGACAGTCCCTCTGGACTTCCACTTTGCAGACCCGAAGCCCAGGGCCCAGGGCGAGGGAAAAACTTCCCTGGCTGACCAACCCCCTTCTTCTGCACAGTCCGGGGGGGGCTTTTTAAAATGGCCACAGAAACGCAATTCCACCCTCGTACAACGTTTCCAGCGCTTCCCACCGGTGTCCCTCATCGTTTGGCAGCGTCCATCCCTCCGCAAGGCTCACGGACCACTTCCCTGGACAAGGGGCAAAGCCCACGCACCACTGGCCCTCTCCTCTCGCCTCCCCAGCTAGGAACACCCTTCTACCCGCTTCAGCCCCGAGAATCCTCTGGTCTTCAAGGATCAGTAACGGATCCTTGAAGCCAGAATGAACGGCCGCTCTCCCACTCTGGGGTCCTCAGCAAACAGCGTTCATCTCTCCAGAGCGGGGGGCTCTCTGTCCGCGAGGATGGTCCAGCTTCAACCCCGGGTCCGGGAGGCGCCGGGAGATCGTACGAAGCTACGCAGGAGGGCTCGCCCGCACACCCCAGCGCTCCGGGCCGGGCGCTCGCCGCCTCGCACCGGGTACCTCGTGCCCTGCGTCCGCGTCGCGCTTCTCGTGCTCGGCTGCGCAGCCTCCGGGGCCCCGCCGAGCCTGCCGGCTCCCCAAGGGCGCGAAAAGGCGGGGGCCGGCGCTCCCCGCTCCCGCGACGGGGACCCCTCCCCTACGGTGGACTCCGTCACGTGACGGCGGAGCCGGCGAGCGTTTTTCTCACGTGACGGAGGCGCTGGCGCGGGGACCAATGAGAAAGCGAGGGCGGGGCTTCCGGGGGCGGCGCGCGGGAAGGGAACCCCGGGCCCCCGGGGCGGCGGGTGAGACCCGGAGCCGAGCTGCGGGCAGGCGGGGTAGGGCCCGCCGCGGGCCTGACGCGGGTCTCAGCTGCGTGGGAGGCCAGGCCCGGCCTCGGCGCCGGCAGCAGCATGAAGTGTCTGGTCACGGGCGGCAACGTGAAGGGTGAGTTGGGGGCGACCGGGTTTGGGGGGCGGAGGCACGTGGGACCGCGGGAGACGCCGGCCTAACCCCGTTTCTTTTCTCCTCCCCGCAGTGCTCGGCAAGGCCGTCCATTCCCTGTCCCGCATCGGGGAGGAGCTCTACCTGGAGCCCCTGGAAGACGGGGTGAGGGGGTGGGTGGGATTGCAGGCGGGAGCCAGTTTCTCCCGCGTCGGGCCAGATGCCCTCGGGCAGAGCTGCCTGCCGAGTTTCCCCGCGGCCCGTGCTCGGGGCGTCCGTCTGGGCCCTGGCTTCTTCCCAGGCCGGTGTGTGAATCGAGAGCCACTGCCCTCCCCGAAGTGCCTGGTGGCGGGTGGGGGCACCAGGGGCAAAAGGTGGAGCGCGCTGACGGTTGTATAGGGCCCTTGTGCGAGCCGTCGCTGCCGGGGACTCGGGGACTCGGTGACTCGGGGAGGGAAGGCTTCGTGGAGAAGGCACCCGCTGACCGGAAGGAGAGGGAGGATTTCAACAGGTGATGGTGGAGGAGGAGGACATTAGGACGAGTGTGTGAGCAAAAGCCGGCCAGAGGGCAGGGCCTGGCTCTGCCCCCTGATCGCGTCCCTCCCCCTGCTTTTCCTGGCCCAGCTCTCTCTCCGGACCGTGAACTCCTCTCGTTCTGCCTATGCCTGCTTCCTCTTTGCCCCACTCTTCTTCCAGCAGTACCAGGCGGCAGCCCCTGGTGAGGAAGCCCTGCGCTGTAAGATTTTGATGAAGGTGAGGCCTTTCCCTCACCAATGGTGCTTTGTGTCCCCTCTGCTCACTGTCCCCCCCCGCCCCCCACCCAATATGTCTGCTCTGGGGGCATTCAGAAGGTGCTAACTGGGGAAAGGGATGTATGCAGGAGCAAGCAGGTGTAAAATGCAGTGAGGAGCATAAGAAAGACACCACAGAGGGTGATGGGAGATACAGTGAGGGTGATTGATTCTGCCAGGGACCTGGGCAGTGGTGACTTTCACTTTGGTCCTTGAAAAGTAAGCAGATCTTTCAAGGCACACCAGACAGGTGCGTAAAAACACGAAGAGGGGCCTGGAAAGGTGTAAGCGTGCGGCATGTTGTGGGCGCTTCCTTCCTGGTACGGCAGTGCTGAGCCTGGGATGGCCAGGGCCTGCGTGGGATGTGAGAGCGGGTTGGTGGAGGCACAGCACTGGGCTGATGTGTTTCCCCCACTCAGTCATTCCTGGCCGTCTTCCGCTCATTGGCCATGGTGGAGAAGAGTGTGGAGAAGTGCTGCATCTCACTGAACGGCAGGAGCAGCCGCCTGGTGGTCCAGCTGCACTGCCGATACGGTGAGTGGGCGGCTGGCCGGCCCAGGGGTCCCTGGGGTGGAGGGGTGGAGGGCAGATCAGCAAGACCCACTGAGACCCTGTCTGCCCATCCAGGGGTGAGGAAGACTCACAACCTGTCCTTCCAGGACTGCGAGTCCCTGCAGGCCATCTTCGACCCAGCCTTGTGCTCGCATGTGCTCCGTGCCCCAGCGCGGTGAGTGTGTCCTCCGGCTACAAACCGAGGCATGGGTCTTGTTTTTTCCTTTGGAGCTTCCAGGGTCAATTTAAGAAGACACCTTCTTCATCTTCTCTACATCTCTTTGAACCTCAGAGAGTTTATCCAGACCAGCCTGCTCTCACGTGTTGGTCTGGCTGTTTAAGGGCAGAGGCTGGGTTTCTGGCCACTCCCATGGACCCCTTCTGATTCCTCTTTTAGAAAGCACGTCTTTGGCTTCCCCTTAAGTCCTTTTTCCATGGCTTAAGCAGCCTTGGATGTCTATCTCTAGCTTTGTGACTCAGGGGCTCAAAATTCTTCTCTGGTGTGGTCATCTTTCTAGGACTGTTCTCCACTCAAGGGTAGCCTCTTTTCCTGTCTGCCTGGGCTGTAGCTTTGAGGAGTCCACAGGCCGAGGAAGGAGGCTGGACAGGGAGGTCATGGTCCAGGAGGGCTGCCTGAAACTGCTGTGGGGGTGGGGGTGTTCTGGGAAAATCAGAGTGGGGAAGCTGTGTGCTGGGCCCGGGAGGTGAGGACTCGGTGGAGGCTGACGTCTCTGTAGAAGGCCAGTGTAGAGAGGGGTGGCTCTCCTCCCACCCTATGCTGTGTGCTGCTTGCATTTGAGTAGCCCAAAGTCATGTTCATTTCTTTTTGTAACCATAGGGTGTGATAATTTGAAGTTCCCTTTGGGTCCTGATGGTCTGTTTTTTTCTGAGTTCGTTGAGATAATGCTGCTCAGGACTCCTTCGGGTAGAGAAAGAGGGAAGTATCTCCTGTGGTCTGGATTTTGATGCTATTTTTCTTTTTTTAATGAACAATTGTTTTTTTCTCATGGACAATTTCAAATTTGTGTGAAAGTGGATGCCTGCCCCTGTCCCAACGGTTGTGAGACAAATTCCAGATGTTATTTCATATGTACATATTTGTCAACACGTATCCCTAAAAGGCAAAGATTGAAGGTCTTTCTGTGGCCGCGTTTATAGGGATGGCCCGGGTGGGCTTTCCCACCCCTGGGAGGGCAGGTCCTGCTGGCCTGGCTTGGCCCAGTGTGAACAGCCCATCCTTTCTGTTGCCTCCTCTGGGCTCTGCTCTTGTCTGCCCCATCCCTTGCAGGGGCTTCTCTCCCTGAGCAGCCCGAAAGCTTTGGATGGGGGAGGAGCCATGTCCTGCTTACCCTGTCCTTCGCAGGGCTTGCTAGGGCCAGCACATGGTGGATCCCCTCCGACATGGTACACGGGTCCAGCCCTGCCCCAGCTCTGTGAGAGTGAAGCCACGGGGCAGGGCTGAGCCTTGGGAGTGATGCTGGACCCCCTGCACAGGGTCCTGGGGGAGGCTGTTCTGCCCTTCCCCCCCACGCTGGCAGAAGTGACGCTGGGCATTGGCTGTGGCCGCAGGGTCATCCTGCGCAGCTACCAGGAGGAGGAGGCAGGTGAGAGAGCCAGACGTGGCCTTAGGGGGTTAGAGCTGGGGTGGGAGGGGGAAGGGCCCAGAAGCCCAGGCTCTCCTGTTCCTCCCTTGGCAGACAGCTCCGTCAGAGCCATGGTGACTGAGATGAGCATCGGGGAGGAGGATTTCCAGCAGCTGCAGGCCCAGGAAGGGGTGGCCATCACTTTCTGCCTCAAGGAATTCCGGGTGAGGTTCCCCCCAGCACACTCTGGCCACTGTCCTCCGTGTCCTGCCTGGGGCTTCACCGCTGTGCTTCCTCCTCCCAGGGACTCCTGAGCTTCGCGGAGTCCGCAAACTTGTCCCTTAGCGTTCACTTCGATGCACCGGGCAGGTAATTCCCTCAGGTCAGGGAGGGGAGGCTCCGGGAAGCGGGGAGCCCAAGGGCCCTGACCTTGTCCGGGACTTGCCGTCTGCCTAGACCAGCCATCTTTGCCGTCAAGGACTCCCTGCTGGACGGACACTTTGTCCTGGCCACGATGTCAGAGTCAGACCTGCACTCCCCAGCCCTGTGCTCCTCGGAGCCCCGCAGGCTGGTGCCTCCCCTCCAGGCTCACAGGTGAGGCTGCCCACCTGCCTGCCCGCTCCTCCTTACCCGCCTCCCTCCATACCCTGGCCCCCTGGCCCCAGCCTCCTGCCTGCAGCTTGCGCACCTCCCCCAGCATGCACACTTCCTGTCGAGCCCAGCCCCTCCGGGGCTCACAGCCCCTTCCAGCCCCTCCGACTCAGCCTTCCTGGTCAGCTGTGCTCAGAGAGCCCTCCTCCCACCCAGGGAAGTGTCCCCAAGGTCGGGCTGGCTTCCTTTTCTGGCTGAGTCCTCCCTTCTGAGCCTCTTCCCAGGCCAAGGAGGGAACGGGCTGCCGGGAGGCAGGGGGCTGGCTGGGGCTGGGGAGAGCAGGTGGCTGGAAGGGCAGGTGGGCTGGGGAGGACGGGCCCGGTGTGGCCGAAGCAGAGGAAGTTTGGGCTGGCCCCCCGCCCAGCACGTCCCTGGGCCCCAGTACTCTCCAGCTCTGTCTCCGGGGAGGGCAGGGGCTTTGGCCCCAGGTGGCCTAGCTCAGAGGGCTTGATGCTTCTCTACCCCAGCTGAGCTAAACCGGCTCCCAGGATGCTTCCCTCAGGCCTCTATCTGAACTCCGATCAAACGGATTCCAGGTCCACGCCTTGCAGGAAGCCACCACTTAACCTCAGCATCTTTCCCCCAAACAAATGAGAAAGTAACGAAGCCCAGAGATCAGCAGTGGTCATGAGGCTTCTACTGCTCTCTCAGTCCTCTAAAGTGGAGTCCTGCCTCTGTATCCTCTTCTCTCCATGTGGCTCACTGACACCCTCTCCCTGCCAGCAGCACGCCCCACCTGGATGACTTTGCCAATGATGACATCGACTCTTACATGATCGCCATGGAAACTACTGTGGACAGTGAGGGCTCCCGGGCAGGACCCTCCATCCCCCTTTCCCCTGGCCTCCGGCCCCCCTGTAGCCCTGGCCCCTACTCTGAGGACAATGAAGCCGAGCCCAGTACACAGCCTGGGACTCCCCCACCTAAGAAGGTAGGGGTTGGAGATGGAGCCCGGGGTGGGAGGCGAGGAGGGAGCCTCCAGAACTCACTCTGCTTCCTCTGTTCCCTTTCCAGTTCCGCTCGCTGTTCTTTGGCTCCATCCTCGCCCCTGCACACTCCCCTCCGGGCCCCAGCCCTGTGCTGGCTGAAGACAGTGAGGGTGAAGGCTGAGCTGAGAACAGGCCCTGTCCAGAGGCTCTGGACTAGATAAAGCCGCAGCCGCCCGCTTCCCCCGGCAGCAGCCTGGGTATAGGGCTGCTCTCCACCCAGCCGGCTGGTCAAGGTGGGCTGTGCTGAACTGAGCGCCGGTCCTGCTGCCACTCCAGGTCCCCTTGGCTATCTGGACTAGCCTGGGTCCTGTCTTCTCATCAGCTTCCAACTAATCATGTCTGTTCCTAGGCTTGGCACTGAGCTGCCACCTGATAGAATGTCCCTCACCTATTACCCAGCACCCCCCGCCCCATAGGCCTTTAGGGCAGACTCCAACCATGTGGCTAGGGCTGGACACCTGCCTTCCCTAAGTGTACCTCCCAAAGACAAAAATCATAGAGGGGCTATTGGCCCTGCCAGTCTACCTTCTTTGCCAATCATGACCTGTTCCTCCCCCAAATCCTGGGCATACCTTTGGGATCTCTTGTGGCCAGCTAACTTTTTCTTCCTTTCTCTGTGCCCTCTGGCCCTGGCTTGGGATTCTAAGTCCCTGTGGACCTGAGCCTGTGGCTGGGATTACCCTGGCTGGGGCCTAATGCCCAGCAAGCCTGTCCTCCCAGTGGCCCTGGATAGAAGGGCTGCCAGCCCAGTACTTTGGGACAAGGGAGACAGAGGCCATGGCGAGAATCCAGCTTTGACCTTTATTCAAGAGACCAGATGGGTTGCCCCAGGATCTGTCTGCTGGCCCTGAGGCCAAGCAAGGCTGGAAACCCACATCTGGCCCTGCTTTGCCCTGAGCTGCAGCCTCGGCCCCAGGATCCTGCGTGCGACCACTGCAGGTGCAGGCGGAAGGAGCCCTGGGGGATTGGACGCTGCTATTGATTCATTAAAAAAAAGAAAAATACACCAAGGCTCCGTGTTCCCCATGACAGGTGGGCCTGGGGGGCCAGTGTGAACCACTCCCCATGGCCACATAATTTCTGTACAATCCACCACCCGGGGCAGAGTACGGGCTCGCAGAGGCTATTTCTTGGCTTTGGCGGAGTTGCGGGGCGGGGTGATGGGCCGGCCTCCAGGGTTCAAGCCACTGAACTGCCCGTATTTCCCCTTGTTCTTGTCCGCGGGCTTGAGGATCTGAAAGAGACAGAGCTGGTCAGGCGTACGGGCTAAGCCACAGAGTCAGAGCCCACTACTTTTTCCATCCCCACCTGGAAAGAGCACATGAGCGTCTCGTCCACGCTCATCATGGCGCCTGCATTGTCAAACTCGCCACAGTAGTTGGGAGCCGAGAAGAGTGTCACCAGCTGCCGCTTGGCAAAGAACTCATAGCCGTCTTCCACCACCTGGATGAGGAGGGGGGCAGTCGGCTCAGCAGGGGCTGGCTACCCAGCCCCCGCGCCCACCTGCCCCAGAGCTGCCGGCCCACCTGGTGTGCCCGGCAGATGAGATCCAAGTCATGCTTGTGCAGGAACTTGGCCACCACCTCGGCCCCAAAGGTAAAGGAGACACCACGGTCATTCTCGCCCCAGCCCTGCACGTCCTTGTCAGGATCAGACCACAGCAGGTCACACAGCAGGCCCTGGTCAGGCACGTCTGTGGGCCGCATGATACGCCGAATCTGTTCCATGGACTGCAAGTCTGGGGACAGGCCTGGGGAAGCATGGGAGGGGCAGGTCACGTCCTTAAGCCGCGAAGACCGTCTGCCCCACAAAGCTTCTGCTGGTCGGTCTCCCCTCCACCTGCTACCCGCTGGCGCTCTCCCAAAGTCCTAGGAGCCCAGGCAGGCAGAAACATCCCCTTTGGCCTCGAGGCCCACATAGCTCTGAACAAAGGAGACACAGTCCACGCACAGCGCCAAGGCCAAAGCGGGGGAGAGTGGAAGGGAGTACTGGGGAGGGGTGGCGGGGGCTTCCTGGAAGAAGTGACATGCAGAGCCGGAGCCCTGGGGAGAGCTGGGAATACATCCCCCCAGCTACCAGCCTCCTCCCAGGGCCCCCGGGGACGTGGCCCAGGGGCTCTTCCTTCCCAACATGTGCCCAGAGCTACCCTCACCTCCGTGGCAGCAGAAGATCTTCTCGTCCACGATGGCGGCGATGGGCAGGCAGTTGAAGCAGTCGGTAAAGGTTTTCCACAGTTTAATGTTGTAGCGTCTCTTGCCTGTCGGGAGCAACGAGAGGCCTCAGGAGGCCTGCCTGCCGCACACCCAGCCTGGGTCTCCGGGCCCTCCAGGGCACTCGGCGGGCAGCCCAGACACAGCTGGGAGAAGGCAGTGGCAGGCAAGAAGAGACGCCCCCCTCCCCCACCTCGGCTGCCTACCAGCCTTCCTAGAAGAATTCTAAAGCAGCTGAGTCCACAGGAACCTGAGTTCCAATCTGGAACAACCCACCCCCACCCAGGGAGCAGGCCAGGCCAAGACGAGGTCTGGTTTATCTCAGCTTCTCTGGTTTATCTCAGCTTCGGGTCGGCAGAATCCAGTCCCGAGAGGCATCCTAAGTGCTTAAGGGATGTGCTGGAGGGGAGTGTCATGAGGAAGGGCCCCGCACGAGGAGACTGGGCAGTCTTCAGTCAGCAGCCATTCACCAGACCCCAGGCCAGGAGGACAGGGGAGCCCCCCTACAGATCTCAATCTGCAAGTACCTGCACACAACGGTACCTTTACTGCCAATCCAACGCGAGGGTCTCACTGGATAGCCGAGTCACTTAAGGACTTTGGGAAGCCTACTCACACTCATCATAGAAGCCGTAGATGCGGTTGATGCTGGCACACTCGTGGTTCCCACGGAGCAGGAAGAAGTTCTCGGGGTACTTGATCTTATAGGCCAGCAGCAGGCAGATGGTCTCCAAAGACTGCTTGCCCCGGTCGACATAGTCCCCCAGGAAGAGGTAGTTGCTCTCTGGAGGGAAGCCACCGTACTCAAATAGCCGCAGGAGGTCGTAGTACTGGCCATGGATGTCACCTGTGACCCAGGGGACTGGTTCAGCGCTTGGCCGGTGAACCCAGGGCCAAGTTTGGGCGCCAGGGAGGAGCACTGCAAGGACTTGGGGGGCAGGGGATGGGGAACGCCACTTTCAGAAAGCAAAAGGGGCCCAGGCGGGGGGCTCACCGCAGATCTTGAGGGGTGCCTCCAGCTCCAGAAGGATGGGCTGGCTCAGGAAGATCTCCCGTGATTTGAGACACAGACCACGGATCTCGTTCTCTGTGAGCTGTACATTCTTTCCAGGCCGCGAGCCCTGCACTGGGGGCGGAACGGGGCGTCAAGACTCTGGTCCCTCGGGCAGGAGGAAGGTGGGCGACACAAGTGGCCCAGTGGGCACATCCGAGGGCGCCTGGGTCTCCTGGGCCCCTCCTTGCCCAGGGTCAGCTGTTGCTGCTGAGCCTCCCAGGACGGGACCCCTCGAGGGGGTCTGCTGTGCGTCGGGGGGCCTGCCATCCAATAGCCCAACCCATAGCGCACGACCCCTGGGAGGGGTGGAGCTAGGCTTCTTAGGTTTCTCCCTCACCCCCAGGAGCACAGGCCAACCTGTGCGCCCCCGGCCCAGGAGAGGGGGGTGCTCCCCGTGCCAGAGCGTCCCCGGAACCTCCCAAGCGCCCCGCGCCTGGCGGGGGGGCGGCGGCGGACGCGGGTCCTCGAGGCCCGTCCCCGCCCAGTCTAAGCTGGCCCTGGGAGGGGCAGGCCCGCCCGCGCACCACTTCCGGGCCCGGCAGGGGGCCAGGACGCGGCGGGCACCGGCGTCCCCCGCCCCGGCCAACCTTCCAGCAGGCGCCCGATGATAGAGTCCAGGTTGAGCTTCTCGCTGTCGGACATGGCGGCGCCGCCGCTCCGGCCCAGCAGCTCCGGGCCCAATCCTGCCGCCCGCCCTCCCGCTGCCTCCTTCCGGCCTGGCGCTCCTTCCGCCCGCCCCGGCCCGCCCCGGCCCGCCCCGGCCTGCCGCCCCGCCTCCTAGGCCTGCCGCCCCGCCCCGCGCGCTGCCCCCGCGCTCTAGCGCCCCCTCTGGACACCGGGCGCAGCGGCCGCCGAGGCCCGGGGGGCGGGGCATAGGGGAAGGGGCGGGGCCTGGGCGGGGTTTGGTCCGTCTAGGACGAAGCCTGGCGGGTGGGTGGAGGTTGGTGGGCGGGGTTGAGTCTGGCTCCGCCCCTAGGAGTGACCCGTTCCGAGAACAGGGGGCCGGAAGTACCGTGAAAGTTGTTTTTTTCTATCAAAGGCTAACCGGTCGTTCCCACCCTGGGCGGGAGTGTAGTGTGTGCACATTAAAAACCGATTCTCCAAACACTGCGGATTAAGTCCTCGAAGTGCCAAAAAGGAAACTGAGACTCAGAGATAGCAGGGACCTGGTCCAAGACCCTGGCGTCCA
Organism: Taxidea taxus jeffersonii; assembly: GCA_003697995.1. Taxonomy (NCBI): domain Eukaryota; kingdom Metazoa; phylum Chordata; class Mammalia; order Carnivora; family Mustelidae; genus Taxidea; species Taxidea taxus. Next base: position 17,111 of record RCUC01000039.1, on the reverse strand, counting down.
CCTCCTGAGTCTCTGTGGTCCCCCAGGCAGCCGGCCAGACCCAGACACCTGCTGCAACACTCTGAACCCAACTTGGTCCCCACTGTGCACGCTAAATTAGTATTTTTTGTAAGATCCACTGTTACCTGCGGAGTGCATAGTATGCCGTATTATGTGCCTATTCAAAGCATTACCTTGTAAAGAGCAAATATTAAACCATAATTCTCACTGGGATCTTGGATTTATTAAAGTATTTTATTTATTTGACAGAGAGATCACAAGCAGGCAGAGAGCCAGGCAGAGAGAGGAGGAAGCAGGCTCCCTGCTGAGCAGAGAGCCCAATGTGGGACTTGATCTCAGGGCCCTGAGACCATGACCTGAGCCAAAGGCAGACACTTAACTGACTGAGCCACTCAGGTCTCCCTGGAATCCTGAATTGCTTTACAAGCCAATAACCTCAAAACTGGAGGGGGCCTGGCCTCTGTACCATGTGTGTGGGTCCTGGCCCCTTCACACCCACCGCAGGAACCCAAGTCTGCAGCCGTTCAGCCCATGGGGAGGGGAGGGGAGGAGCCCACAGCCCTGGGCAGGCCGGAAGAGCCTTGGAGAGGAAGGGGTGATCACCCCCCCACACACACTTGGGAGGGGAGTGTGGGAGGGGCCCCCCAGCGGGTTGCTGAAGCTGCCCAAAGGAGGAAGTGAGAGGAGGAGGTGAGGTGCAGCAGGAAGGTAAGCTGGCCTGGGGGGGGCAGGGGCTGAGTTTGGGGCTGGGCCTCCATACAGAGGCCTGGCTTTTCTGCCACTTCGGGGCCCTCCCCCCACCCCAATAAAAGAGGGGCCAGAAGGGGCTTGGTGAGATGCCTTAATGCATCTCCCCTCTGGACCCTGCAGCCAGGTCCCTGGTCTGGGGATCGGCTGGATGGGAGCCCAGGTCCCAGGCTGGCCAGAAGCAGCCTCTCACACTGGCTTTCTCCACATCCTACAGCCCGTGGTGGCTTGGGTCTGGGGCACCATGGCCCAGGCCCTGGGGGAGGACCTGGTGCAAACCTCCGAGCTGCAGGATGACTCCAGCTCTTTGGGGTCTGACTCCGAGCTGAGTGGGCCCGGCCCATATCGCCAGGCTGACCGCTATGGCTTCATTGGGGGCAGCTCAGCAGAGCCAGGGTAAGAAGGGAAGGGATTGGGGGGCAGTGGGGTGCTGGGATTGAGGATGGAGGCTGAGGGCTGAATTCTGGAGTAAGGCTCAACCTCGAGGGTCCTGGAGGGTCTGGGGACTCAGCCAGTGTCACCCCTCTTCATACTCCAGGTGGAGTCCTAAAGCTGGCAGGGATGAGGCAGCAGTGTCCCCCAACCTCCCAGACTTCGCACCTATCCTTGGAGGCAAAGAGTCTTCCCCTATTAATCTGCCCCCCAAATTCTAGAACCCAACCAAAGAACCCACACCTCTACCTCTTCCCTCTCCCTTTTCCAATACATAGACAGGAAAACAAGTCCAGATAGGAACTTACCCAAGGTCACACAGCAGATGAGATGGGATCATATTCGAACTCAGGACTCCTGGCTTCTAGTCTGCGGCTCTGTCCACCTGGCTTGTCTTAATGAGTTGTCTGTGTTCCTATCTTAGGGGATAGCCAGCCAGTCCGTCCCCCAATACACACCTACACACCCCCTTCAGTCTCTCCTGCTTCTGCCACATCAGAGCCATATCCTTTCCTATCCCTGTGACAGCTACTGGCAACTCCTGGGTGACAGGTTACCCTCCCCCCCGGGCTCCCCAGAGATCTCCAGGGCCAGGAGCTGAGCTTCCCGGGGCAGCATGGAGGATGGCAGATGTGGGCGCTAGGTAACAGCTAGCCAACGCCCCCATGCCTGTGCCATGTGCCCGCAGGCCGGGTCACCCTCCTGCAGACCTTATCCGCCAGCGGGAGATGAAGTGGGTAGAGATGACCTCGCACTGGGAGAAAACCATGTCTCGGCGGTACAAGAAGGTGAGGGGAGCATGGGGCTCCCTGTCTCAACCCGCTTTGCCTCTGCCCCTGCCCTGGTAAAATGTACCCCTCCTGTGTCCCAGCACCTCCTGCCCTTGTCCCCCCTCCCACCCAATGTGCCCCTTGCCCCGTGACAGGCTGGGGCTGGGATGTGCCAACAGGAGTGGGGGGAGGCTGGCCTGGCTCATCTAATGGAACCCCTTGGCCTTGGCCTCACCCGCAGGTAAAGATGCAGTGCCGGAAAGGCATCCCCTCGGCTCTGAGGGCCCGTTGCTGGCCTCTGTTGTGCGGGGCCCATGTGTGTCAGAAGAACAGCCCAGGCACCTATGAGGTAACTGTTGCCAGGGGTCCCTGCCTCCCCTTTCCAGAGCCCCTCGCCACTCTGAGCCCTCACACCCACCTTGCTGTCTGCCCGCAGGAACTGGCCGAAGCCCCTGGAGACCCACAGTGGATGGAGACCATCAGCCGGGACCTACACCGCCAGTTCCCTCTACACGAGATGTTTGTGTCGCCCCAGGGTCACGGGTAGGCGGCCAGTGACACCCAGGGACCTCCAGCCCCACAGCCTCCAGGGCCATCAGCCCGGACCCCTACCACAGATTTATAGCCTGGGAAGAGGCCCCCCGAGGGTGGGGGAGGGGAACATGGAGAACCAGCCCTGATGGGGTCTCCTGGCACAGGCAGCAGGGGCTCCTGCAGGTACTGAAGGCCTACACCCTGCATCGGCCTGAACAGGGCTACTGTCAGGCCCAAGGCCCTGTGGCCGCTGTGCTGCTCATGCATCTGCCCCCAGAGGTGAGTGCCCTCAACACCACTCCAAGGGCTTGGGACCCTGAAACCCCAATCCCAGGGATCCATGACCCCCAACCCTGGGGACTTGGACTTCAGGCTCCTGAGACCCTTGACCCACATCCTAGTGACCTAATGGACCTAGTCATCCTGGGCTCTGGATCCATGACCGCAACCCCCCCAACCCCAGGAACTCTGGACTCAGGGACCTGGGATCCTTACCTCCCAGATCCTGTCCTAGCAACCTAGGGTCTCATGACCACCAACTTCAGTAACCTTCAAGCCCAACGACTCCAGAACCTGGGACCCTTGGCCCCTGCCCCCTGCCCCCTGCCCCAGTGACCTAAGAATCTGGACATCATCACCTTGACCTCATGACTCCCAATTCTGAGCCCCGTGACTATTATCTCAATGACCCCAAGAGCTCAGGACTTGAACTTTGGGACACTCCCAACCCTTGACCATCGAGCCCTAAATCTGTGACTCTGAAATTCAACATCATGAACCCTATGACTTCCGACTCCCTAAACCCATTGGTAGGTCTCTGGGCAGTGGGGAGACTTTCAGTAAGAGCCCGAGCTTAGGCTGTTTAGACTCCAGGCTCTAGAGTCACCCTGGAGGGTATAGAGGACCCTCCCCTGTGCTCCTTTCCCCTACCCTGAGGTTCCTTCTGTCATCCCCTGGGTGGGGAAGCTTACGGCCTGTGCCCCCACCCAGGAGGCTTTCTGGTGCCTGGTACAGATCTGCGAGGTCTACCTCCCCGGCTACTATGGGCCCCATATGGTGAGAAGCTGGGAGGGGGCCGGAGGGCGCCGGGAGGGACTGGGCAGGCGGGCAGGGGCCGGGTGACGGAGAGGGGCAGGGCCTGGGCTTCGGGAGTGGATGTGCTGATGGACGCGGCTGCAGGAGGCCGTGCAGCTGGACGCTGAGGTGTTCATGGCTCTGCTTCGACGGCTGCTCCCGCGCGTGCACAAGCACCTGCAGCAGGTGGGCGTTGGGCCTCTGCTCTACCTGCCCGAGTGGTTCCTGTGTCTCTTCGCCCGCTCCCTGCCCTTCCCCACCGTGCTGCGTGTCTGGGATGCCTTCCTCAGCGAGGGTGAGTGGACAGCTGGAGGGGAGCCTGGGCTGGGAGCCTCAGGGTGCGCACAGGGACGAGGGTGACAGCTCCGCTCTGCCCCACCTGCCACTGCCAATCCTGGTCCCGGCGGTGGGTGCCAGAGCGTGCCGAGGCTGATGGTGTCGGGTTGGCTCTGGGGGGAGCAGCCCAGCCCCCGCCTGCCGTGGGATGACTGGCCGCCCCTGCCTCTGTGCCGAGACTCCCAGAGGGAGGGAGGCTCTGCTGGGGGCGGGCTGGGGCCAAGGAGGCTCCCCGCACAGGGACGTGGGGCAGAGCTGGGGAGATCCCAGCAGCGGAGCTGTTTGGGGACTGGGCTCAGTGAGCGTGGCCAGTGGCAGGGACAGGGCCGGCAGGAGTGGAAGAGCACTGGGTGAGCCCTCGCTGTGCCCTGCATGGCTGTAGGACGCTGGGACCGCTGGGTGAACACTTGCATTCTGGCGAGGGTGGGGATGGGAGCCAACGGCAACCAAATTAACAAGATATTTATAGGGGCGCCCGCCTGGTTCCGTGGCGGAGCATGTGACTCTTGATCTCAGGGTTGCGAGTTCAAGCCCCATGTTGGGCACAGAGCTTTTTTTTAAAAAAAAAAGGTGTTTATAGATTGTTATAAGTGCCATGAAAAAAATAAAACAAGGGGTGTGACAGAGTGTTAGGGGAACAGTAGGAGGAGAGTGCTTTTTCTAAGATGCTTTTGGCCTCTCCATGAGGACGGCGGACTTGCAGGGTGCCGTGGAGGCCGGGAGGCCAGGAGAGACACTGTCCACACGGTCCAGGCTGCTGCCAACTTGGGGGTGTGGGTATGGAGAGAGAGGAAGCCAGAGAGGTCAGGCCAAGAGTGGGGGAGTTTGGGGCAGAGGTGAGCGGGATGTTTAGGACTTTGGGGCTCTGTCTCGGTACCCCCATCAGTAACCCACCTGCATATTGTTCTCTATGGGTTGTCTGACAGTTACAACTGAAAAATGGCAGAAATCAGTCAGTACATTTATTGAGCACCTGCTGTGTGCCCAGTTGGCTACAGGCCCCCTTAGAGCTCTGGTCACAGGTGTCCAAGCTGCCATCTATGTGTCACCATCCCTCTAGCCCCAGATCTCAAGGACCAGGCAGGGCAGGTGGAGCCCTCTTTGTCCTCTCCATCGAGCACGGGACAGGCAATGTCACAAGCTTCGTCTCGTCATGGTGATGACACCAGTGGTGGTGATCATTTCTTTACGCGGCACAGTTGTCACTAGGCCTCACTGGTCCCCAGACTCGAGGCTACCTGGAAGGGATTCTGAGGCTGTGGGACAGCCCAAGGTCACACTGAGTGTGCCCGTGAACGTGCGTGCTTGGGTGTGTGCTCGCGTGCACCATGCTCTTGACTTAGCGGTGAAGAGCTCTGGTGAGAATCTTTCTAGAAAGAGAAGGTCACAGAACTGAGCTGGAAAGGCCTTCTTTGCAAGGACCAGCTGCCAAGGCGCAGAGAGCAGGTGTGGGGAGTTGTGTCCCCTGGCTGCTGGCACGCTGCTCTGCCCGGAAGCATCAGCCCCCACATCACGGTCCCACTGTCACTGCTCCTGGTCTGAGTCAGGCTGCAGAGCTGCAGGAGGGTGGAAGGCGTCTGGTGGGGGGCAAGGTCAGGTACAGAACCGAGGAGGGGCAGGGTTGGCCCTGCACTGAGTGAGCCCCCTGGCCTGCAGGCGTGAAGGTGCTGTTCCGTGTGGGGCTAACGCTCGTGCGCCTGGCGCTGGGCACCACAGAACAGCGCTTGGCCTGCCCCGGGCTCCTGGAGACCCTCGGTGCCCTGCGAGCCATTCCACCCACCCAGCTGCAGGAGGAGGTCTTCATGTCCCAGGTGGGTGCCCCCCCCACCGCCTTGCCTTCCACAATGGCCCAGCCCCTGCTGCTCAGGTGGGGAAACTGAGTCACGCAGCCAGAAGTCAGAGTGAGCCCTGGAGCCCAGTTCCTGTCCTCTGAGCAGCAGACAAGCTGAAAACCCCAGGCTTCAAGTAGCTTTCTACGGTTCCCTTAGTGAGTCTGGCGTCAGTCCCTCAGCCCTCAGCCACTTCCTGGGGCTGTGTCCTCCCCGCCCTGTGGGGACCCCACGGCTTCCTGCACACACACACACACCCGTCTGGGCACACTCAGTACCAGCCACTCCCCACAGGTGCACAGCGTGGCCCTGTCTGAGCAGGACCTGCAGCGGGAAATCAGGGTCCAGCTGGCCCGGCTGCCTGAGTCCACGTCGGGGCCACCCCCCAGGCCTCAGGCCCGCCTGCCTGGGGCGCAAGCCGTCTTTGAGGCCCAGCAGCTGGCAGGGTTGCTGGGAGGCACCAGGCCCGAGGTGCCCCGAATCGTGGTACAGCCCCCAGAGGAGTCCAGGCCGCCGCGGCGCAAGCCCCAGACCCGAGGCAAGACCTTCCACGGGCTCCTGACTCGGGCCAGGGGTCCCCCTCTCGAGGGCCCCTCCAGGTCTCATCGAGGCTCCACCTCCTTCCTGGACACCCGGTTCTGAAGGTTCGACTTCCGAGGGCATCATGGACTCAGTGTCCCCGAAGCCCGATTGCCCGATGGGCTGATGCCCGCCTCAGAAACGGGCCCGCACTTTACCGCTGGATCTGGCGGCTCCCTGGCCGGGGACTGTGCGACAGGAGGATGAAGGAAGGCCACGGAGTGCGGTTCTCCCGCAGAGCGGTCCTGGTGCCCCGGCCCTCGCAAACATGGAAGCGGCCGCCGAAAGAGTGTGGGGTGCAGGGCACCTGGCTAGGGGACCCCAAAGGGCTCCTGGAGAGGCCTACAATAAAGTCTCACTGAGTAGAAGCCTGGATGGGTTTGGATTGAATGCTCCCCACGCCTTCTCCTCCAACCCTCACCCCCTCACGGCCCCGCCTCTCGGTGCCCCCCTCCCCGAGTTCCCACGGGACACGCCGAGGCTGGCCATTGGCTGCTGAAAGCTGTTTACCAGCCACAGGATCCAGTGGGGAGCCGCCTCGCCCAGCCTCTTGCGGGCAGGTAAGGCTCTGGCAGCAGTGGGAGGAAGGGTCCCCAAGTGGAGGCCGGGCTTGGAAGTGGGGATCTATCTCCTATTCTTCCCCTCCTCCCAGGTTGGTTCAGGACCCCAGGGGCGGGGGGACTCTAACCCAAGTCTGCCCCCCACCCATGGTCCTGTCCGGCTCTCAGAGACAGCCAGGCCAGAACAAAAGCCTACTGTACCAGGACAAAGGAGAAAGGTCCCACAGGCCCTTGCCCACCCCCAAAGCCCTGGTTGTACCCCCTCGGGACTGCCACCATGGAAACTCCCTCCCACACTTGATAATTGCCCCTGTGGGTGCCTGGGGTACCCGTGACATGAGCCATCACCAGGACAACAGGGCACCAGGGCTAGCTCCAATGCCAGCTTGTGTCCCTACAGTGCCCCTTCTAGGATGCTTTGCCTCCCTGGGGGCCCGCCCCAGCAGGGGGGAGGGTGGCAGGGCATGGCAGGACTTTGGAGCAGTGGGAGAAAGCATCTGGACTCCTGTTTCCACGGCGGAATATTCAACCTGTGTGTCCCAGTGGCTGTGCTGGAACACTGGCCCGGCTGCTGGTCAGAGCCCTGATTTGGAATGCTCTGGTGACAGGGTACTCACTCTTACATATGTTCATTTGGTGCTTAGTATGTGCCTGGCCAGGCTCTGGGTCTCGGGCAGACCATCCCATACCCAAGGGAGCCTACCGCCTGGAGGAGGGAACATGGAGGTCCAGACCCAGGTCTGCAGAGTTTCCTGGGGGAAACTGAGGCTGGGGAGTGGAGGGCATTTAGCCAAGATCTCACAGCATGTGGCAGACTCCAGGTTTACCCCTGTCTCCACATCAGCAGCCATGAACCTGTCCCCTACAACTGGGCGCTCACCCAGGTCTGTCCTCCTGGGGATGCTCTCTCTCCTGCTCCCAGCCAGGAGCCTTGGACCCTTGGCCCTCCCAGGACCCTTGGCCCTGCTCCAGCCTGAGTCCCAGCTCCTTGGAATGTGGGGCAGCATCTGGGCCCCTGGGAGTTAAAGAGAACTTCCAGGGCCCTTCCTCCCTCATCCCTGCCCCACTAAAGTACCTGTAGCTTAAGTATAACCCACTCACCCACACTTCCCAGAAACTTTTCTCGGATCCCCTCCCCCTCTGCAGGCAGCACTGATAACCTCACTAGAGAAAGGGGAAATGGAGTGCCCAGCCCAAGATCACCGTTAGGGGTTAGAGCCACTAGAGTTCAGGTCTTTGTGCCTTCTGGACAACACCTTAGCTTTAGGGCATTGAATACAGTACAGCTCTGCAGCAGGTAGGGTGGGGGGACCTACCCCTGGAGTCAGCTCCTAGACTCCCTGCCCTCCAAGGGCTCAGCTCTTCTGCTCGGAGAGTGGGGAAGCAGGAAAGCAGCAACCTCGGCCTGGCCTGGGAATCTGTCATGAGGCTGGGAGGGGGCCATGGTGACAGTGGGTCCCACTGGTCATAGACCCTAGGGGCAAATGCTCTCTGGCAGGACTCCTCCAGCTAGGGTTGAATCAATGCCTTTTCTGCTCAGGGAGGCATTTTCTGGGCAGGTGCCATTATCAAACATCTATGTGGGGACCCTGATGTGGGTAGGGTGTGGGGGTGTCAGACCAGAAGAAAACTAGCTCCCTCCTTGTGGGAACACTTTTCTGTACACATTGTCCTCCTAAGGCTGTGTTAGCCCCTACAGCACCATGTGCTAGTTGGGAAAATACCTCTCCTCCAGCCATATGCAGCCCTGTGTGACAGAGGAGAAGTGACCACTCTTAGCTGGGAGCTTTTGTGCAGTGAGCAACCTGAACAACCATACTCAGCAAACCTAGCAGTCCCGGCTCCCGACAAACCTGCTTGGAAGGGGGGCTCAGGGAATCTGATGGCACTCAGTCTGCAGGGACTGAAGCTGGGATGGCACCCAGAGATGTCCATTGGCTTGGGTCAGCCCCAGGGACAGGAGTGGGGGCCAAGCAAAAAAGTGGAAGGACAGGGCTCCTGGCTGACTCCATCGGAAGAGCATGCAACTCTTGATCTCGCGGTTGTTGGGTCTGAGTCCCACGTTAGGTGTAGAGATTACTTAAAAATAAATAAATACACTTTTTTAAAAAGCAGAAGGGCAGATGGATTCCCCACCTTGTCGTGGGGAAGGGTGCATGGTCTCCATCTTGCACTCCCACGCACCCCAGAGAGTCCCCATCCCCACGCTGTCCAGAAGCCAGACTCGGATTCCCTGTAAAGTCCCTGTATAGGAAATGTCCTCTTGCTGTCTGAGCTCGATTTTCTCCTATAGCTACTGAGATAAAAGCTCCCACCCCAGCCCCAAGATGGCTCTCTGTGCGGTGTGTACACGCTCTGGCGGATGGAAGACCCCAGCTCTGCGTCTCACCAGCAGCATGATCAAGACCTGAGCTGAGATCAAGAGCGGGACACATGGGGTGCCTGGTGGCTCAGCCTGTTGAATGTCTGACTCTTGACTTTAGCTCAGCGGCTGTGGGATCGAGCCCTGCATCTGGCTTCTGCTCAGCCAGGAGTCTGCTTGAGATTCTCTCTCCCCCTCTGCCCCTACGCTTGTGCACACTCTCTCTCTAAAATAAATAAGATCTTAAAAAAATAAAAAAAAAGAGTCAGACTCTTAATCCACTGAGCTGCCCCGGTGCCCCCAGAAATGGAATCTTAAACAAGGATCAGGACTCACCTGCCCGCACTAGTTAGGTCATCTGATAGACCTCTGCCATCCCCTAAAGGAAGGCGACCTTGCAAAACCCAACCCGCTGTTTTGCCCGTACAACTTCCTTGTCCTTGCTCCCTTCTGCCTATAAGTCTTTCATTCTGCACAGCTCCTCAGAGCTCCTTCCTCTCTCTGCTAGATGGGCTGCTGCCCAGTATGTGAATTGCTGAATAAAGCCAATCAAACCCCTAACATTTACTCAGTTGAATTTCAGTTTCTAATTCTTAAGTGCCTAAGCTCACGCTTCTTGATGACATCTGTCTCCCCTCTTTCCACCAGTGGGATCGTGGTGGGGCTCGGGCTACCCAGGCAGCAAGAGAATGGACTTCTCTAGTGGCCACACCTCATTCCAGGGAGGGCGTCCGCAGCCAGCCCTGGAAAGCTGTGTGGGGAATGTGGGCTGGGCTGGACAGTCGCTGGAGAATCATTTCTCCCCTCTGAGTCCCTCCAGCGGTAGACAGGGGTGGGTCCTCTGCACAGCCAAAGCCGCCACCTCAGCCCCCCACAGATGCCACGGGACCCCCAGCCCAGAAGGTTCTCAGGGACGGCCATGGAGTCTCCAACTCGGAGACAAGCAGGGAGAAGCTGTGGGTTTGAGGCTGTAGCTTGAAGGAATTGTAATCACAGGCTGCCTGTGGTGCATGTACAGGGGACCCTGTACTAACCCTCCCCACAGCCCTGAGAGATGGGAACTAGCCCCATTTTAGGCAGGAGGAGAGTGAGGTTCAGACCAGGAAGGGAAAGTGCCCAGGTCCTACAGCTGGCACTAGGATTGACACCTGCCTCCCGTGACGCTCTAGGAGAGGGTGTGAGTCCCTGAATTTGTGGTCGTGAGCCGGGTCTCTTGAGGTGTTTTCTGTGGGTGCTTGGGTAAGCAAACCTGGGGTAAGGTATATGTCTTGGGGAGACTGGGTGTCACTGCTGGCACGTCCAGCAGACGTGGGTGTCAATGGGCAAGACAGACCCGGGACACACCCCCTTTCCTGGGCTTACATCCATTGCGGCTTGGGCACCCCTTCCCTCTTGGCCCCCTGCAGGGCAGAGGGTCTCCCAGGAAACTGGGCCTGCCCTTGTGGGGTCCTCTTACTGACTGATCCCCACTCGGATGGGGGCCAGGAGAGGTGAGGCAGGAGCCCCGCAGACGTCCAGGGACCCCGTCCAACCCGGCCTTTCTGGGAGAGTCTGGCTTAGGGCACAGTGCTCATGGCTGAGGCTGGCTGCTGGGGGCTGGGTGTGCTGGGGCGCTCACGACTCCATCCAGGGCAGGACTCCAGCTCCTGCGCCCAGACTGCTCTCCTGGCCACCCCACCTCCAAAGGCCAAGGGCAGCCCTGACACCCCTCTCCGCCCTCTCTTGCCTCCCCTCCCCTCCTCTCTCCGGCTCCCTTTCTTCCATCCTTCTTCCATTCGGGACTCTCTGTCTCTGTCCCTCTGTCCCTCGCCGCAGCCTTGTGGCTGTGATCCTCTGTTTCCCTTGCTCTGCCCTCCCTCCCTGGCTCCACCCTGGAGCCCAGGTGTCGGGCTGGGTGGCGGGTGTCTGCACCGGAGCGGTGGGGCGGCCGGAGGGGGGTGCCGGCAGGGGCCCCGCGCCGCCCCCGCCCCGCACTGGGCATGCCCCGGTCGCTTCTATATAAAGCGGCGCCCGCCCGCTCCCGCTGTGCCGCCGCCACTGCCGCCGCCGAGCCCCCGCTGCTGCGCGCCGCCGCCTGCCCCGCCGAGCCGCTGCTGCCCTCCAGGTACCCCGGCTCCTGCCCGCGCCCCCGGGAGAGCCAGGGAGGGGGCCCAGGGGCCGTGGGGACCCAGCGCGCCCCCCGCTGGAAGGGCGGGGTGCTAGGACCCCAGTGGGGCCTGGCACAACCCGCAAGGCTTGAGCTCTGGGGGCGGAGGTGGGCAGGACCCCCGGGTCCGACCCACAGAAATCCCACAGCCTCCTTGGGGTGGGGGTGGGGCAGCCTTGGACACCTGCCAGGGTCAGGACACCGGGACCTTAGCAGCCACCCCTCTGTTCCAGAGTCTTAGGGGCTGGGCACTGGGGTGCAGACCCCGTTGCCTTGACTCCCTCCTTTGTCTCTCTCTGTCTCTGCCATCAGTCTCTCAGCCACTGCACCTGTAAGATGGTGAGTCTCCTCTGCTCCTTCCCCTCAAAGGGCCCAAGCCCCTTGTCAGAGGGAGGGCCCAGAGGGCAGCATTTGGCACCCAGAAGCCTCACCCTGGGGGCTCCCCTGTGCAGACAGCTCGGACCTATGGCCCCAGGTGCCTAGAACAGGCAGCTGCTGCGGGCCGGGCACTTCTGGCTCCCCCAGCAGCTCCGGGGACGGGTACAGGTGGTCCCCTTTGGCAGTCATTCATTCCACAACACCTCTGGAGCCCCTGCTATGCACCTGACACCATTCTTGGCTTGGGGACACAGCAGTGAGCGCAAGTTCTGGGCTCTCAGGGGACACACACCTTCTTCTTTTTGGAACACACCTTCTAAGAGAAGGCAAGAGGCTCAGAATTTGGAACTGGTCAGCCTGGATTCGAGCCCAGATCTCAGGCGCAGACGTGCCCTCCCGGCCGCAGCCCACTGCATCCCCGTGACTGAAGGCTAAGCCTCACTGTTCTCCTGGAGTGGGTCGGGGCAGGCGCCAGGCCCCCCCCAAGGCCGAAGGAACCTTGTAACTTACCCACGGTTGCTCAGGCTGTCCCGCTGAGGATAAGCCCACCTCTGTCCCCACCTATGGTCACACAGAGTCTGAGTAGCTTCATTGGGAGTTAGCCTGCCTCAGAGAGGGGCAGGGCTGTAAATTGTCATCCAAAGAAAGCATTTCTGTGACTCAGAACATCTGAGAAAAGGGCACCGGCTTTTTCCCTTACCAATGCCCTGCACAGGGCTAGCCACACAGTAGGTCCTCAAGGCCTACCTGGGTGGCCATGGGACAGCTTCATCTACACACTCAGGTCTCAGCAGAGCTCCACGATGGTGATAGATAGGTTACCGAGGCCGGAGGGGAATGAGCAGCTCAAGAGTGATTGCTTGGTTCGTTCATCTGTCCTCAATTCGTGTTTACTGAGCAGCTATGCTGTGCTAGGACTGCTTCAGTGAACAAAACAGACCAACATGTACATCTGGTCCTACGAACCAAGCTAGGACAGACCTTAGTGTGGGATGGGGGGCAGTGGTCCAGCCAGCGGCACATTGCTTTCTCCCCTCCCCCCCCGCCCCCCTGGAGTGCTGTACCTAGAGTTTACAAAGCACCCCTACCTACCTGTTCCTGGTGACAGGCCTTCACCCCCTAATCCAACCCCATCCCCTCCTGGTTCCTAGGACGGTGTCTGCCCTGAACATAGCCCAAGGTTAGGGGTGTGGAGGGCTTATACCCTTGAATGACTTAATGGGCCCTTTGCTCGCTCTACCCCAGACCCACCACTTCTGCCCCTCTCAGCTCTCCCTGGATCCGCTGGGTCCCGACTGGGACTGCCCCCTGGGCTCCAAGGACCTGGAGGAAGAGGAGGGTCCATGGGGAGGAGGCTCTGGCCTGCCGCCCCCAGGCTGCTTCCCTGGCTCCTGGCGCCAGGATGTGGGCCTGGACTGCAAGGGCTCCCTCGAGGGGGCGGAGGCCCGGGCCTGGACTGTCTACGGCTACAGCCTCCTGCAGAGCTGTCTGCAGCAAGCTGGCCTTCCGGAGACCCAGGACCGCAGCCAGGTGCCCCGCACAGGTGCCCAGGGGCTCCAGGGAGGGGGGCAGCCCTGGGGGGCGGGGAGGAGGCACCCTCAGCCCAGCCTGCTTCCCATCCCTGTCAAGGTCAGCCCCTACCCCCAGGCTCTGGCTGGATCCGGAGCCAGGGAGGCGAGGCCAGTCAACCTCGGGCAGGCAAGCATTGTTTCAAAGGGCATCTGGCACCGGTAAAGTCAGAGATCAAGGCTTCCCTCCTGTCCCCAGAAGACCCAGCCGTGGGATTTGTAATCCGGGTTCTGTGGAGCTGGGGCTCCTATAGACGGGTGTTGGGAGCTGCTGTGGAAGCCGCTAACAGTTGGGACCCAAAACTACTTCCCGGCTTTATCAGTTTTATTTGCATTTATTTTTATATGTTTCACAGATCAGGTGGCCACAAAAGTTCTGTGTGGACACAGGGTTCACAGCTAGAATACATGAAAATCACGGACTGGGAAACTGAGGCACGGGGACGTCCCCCCTCTTCCCACCCCCCACAACTGCACTACATGGGGGCCACGGGTCACAGAGAAAGTCAGTGTGAGAGCCCAGGCTAGAACCTAGGTCTCCAGTCACTCAGCCTCCAGTACCTTCCAGACTAGCTACAGAGAGGAGGGAGCCAGCCTCACGGGGCTGGATGGGCAGGCAGCTTCCCTTTCCCTTTCCAGCCCTTCTCAGTCCACACGGAAAGGACCTGGGGAGAGGGGGCAGGGGGAGGGCGGGGCTATGGGGCAGGGAAGGGTAGGCAGAAAGATAGCAGGGGGAGCCCCTCTTGAGCTTGGCCATGTTCTCCCTGCCCCGACCCCCACCCCAGGCTGCCCTGGTGCAGAGGTGACCTTATGCATTCTGGGATCCCCCAGCACCTTTCTGTCTGTGCTCCTGGAGGGCGGGGTCCAGAGCCCCGGTGAGTATGTGCCCATGTTCCCCCACCCGCTCCTCCGGAAAGGGCAGCCCTCGCCTGGCCCGGCCACATCCCGAAATACCCACTGACCCTGGCAAGTGCCTGCATTCCACTGGGCCAGCTGCCATGCTCTGAATGGGGGTGGGTTCTGGGAGCAGCTGCCCCCCCACTATCCAGGGCCCCGGGCTGGAGGTGGAGGGCATTGGGGGCATTAAGCCTTCCCTGGCCAGCAACCCTCTTCCCTCTGCCCACAGGAAACATGCTCCTCTGCCTGTCCCCTGCTTGGCTGACGAAGGTGCCAGCACCCGGGCAGCCAGGCGAGGCGGTCCTGCTGGTCTCTAAGGCTGTGAGCTTCCACCCAGGGGGCCTGACATTCCTGGATGACTTTGTCCCCCCACGCCGAGCCACCTACTTCCTGGCGGGCCTGGGGCTGGGACCTGGCCGGGGTCGAGAGGCAGCTGAACTTGCCCGTGACCTGACCTGCCCCACAGGAGCCTCGGCTGAGCTGGCCCGGCTGCTGGAGGACAGGCTGCTGACAAGGCGACTGCTGGCTCAGCAGGGTGGCGTGGCCGTGCCAGCGACCCTGGCTTTCACCTATAAGCCACCGGCCCTGCTGCGGGGAGGGGAGGCCGGCCCGGGCCTACGGCTGGTGGAGCTGAGTGGCAAAGAGGGCCAGGAGACACTGGTGAAGGAGGAAGTGGGGGCTTTTCTGCACTCTGGTGCCCTGGGTGATGCCCTGCAGGTAACAGGCTCCCACCTCCGAGGTCTGTGCAGATGCCACCAGGATGGGACGCAGGGATGTTACCCAGTTCTACTGCGAAGTTGTCCCCAACTTCGAGCCCTACTGCTGGCGTCTCTCTCTGTGGCGATCCCCTCCCTTCTTACTTCAGTTCACACGCTGGATCCTCTGGTACCCCACAGGTTCATGGGGTGGTAAGGAGGCCTCCTTCCCCTCCCTGTTGCAGGTGGCCGTGAAGCTCAGTGGCTGGCGCTGGCGGGGGCGGCAGTCCCTGCGTGTGTACCGGCGAGTGGAGCTGGGCGCGGTGGTGGACACAGTGCTGGTGCTGCTGGAGAAACTGGAAGAGGAGGAGAGTGTCCTTGTGGAGGCTGTGTGCCCACCTGCCCGACTGCCCTTCCCAGGTGAGAGCCCCCTGGGCCAGCCAGCAGTGGGAGCTCGGCTCACCCTCCCGGCTGTTCTGTGCCGGGCTCAGGCCTCACTGTCTTTCTCCAGGCAGTCCCCCACCTGGCCCTGAGCTGGCTGTGCGGATCTGCGCCGTGGTCTGTCGGACACAGGGTGACAGGCCCCTGCTGAGCAAGGTGAGCCTGGCCCAAGTTTAGACCCTGGCCCAAGTTTAGACCCTGACCCTGCCGCCACACCCCAGCCCAGCCCTAATGAGGGGCTGAAGGCCCCAGGCAGAGAGAAGACATAACGTCTGGGGGGAGTCCTGGTGGTCTCTAGGAAGACTCCTGGGTCTGACGCTTTTTGCCCTCCCTTTCCACCCTTCCTACCTCAGGTAGGAAGGTACCTCAGGTACCTGCCTGGTACCAGGGCCCAGGGCTGAGCCCTCTTTCCAGGGAGCTCTTACCCACAGAAGAGGATGACCCAGGGTCCCTGAACTGCCAGTGTCTGGAGTCCTGTAGAAGGGGCCTCCAAGCTGGGGAACTCAAGAAAGCTTGGGGACCCTCCTGGGAACACAGCTCTGAGCCAACCTGAGGCAGAGTCTCCCAATCCTGCCCTCATGGAGGTCATGGAGGTCTGCGTGGGGGGCACATCAG
This sequence comes from Taxidea taxus jeffersonii, assembly GCA_003697995.1. Taxonomy (NCBI): domain Eukaryota; kingdom Metazoa; phylum Chordata; class Mammalia; order Carnivora; family Mustelidae; genus Taxidea; species Taxidea taxus. The sequence goes on along the minus strand of RCUC01000039.1, from coordinate 1,148 downwards.
GGTGGCACAGGCCCCCAGGCCTGCAGGAACTGGGAACAAGCGTGTTTGCAACCTTCAAGGAGCAGAGAGACCCCGGGGCGGGTGGGAGCCTGGGTAGAATCCCCTTAGGGTCTATAGGACCAGAGGGGGCAGGCGGCTGGGAGAGTGGTTTGTGCGGCGGAAGTCACAGAGGCCTGGGCCACCTGCATGTCCAGTGAGAGGTCCGGCCTGGATCTCGGCACAAGGGTAGGTGTGCAGGGGCAGGGGGTGGGGGGTGCGTTCGTCCTGGGCGGCTGCTCCTGGGCCCACACCCTCAGCCACACCCTGCGCAGGTGGTGTGCAGCGCGGGCCGTGAGGACCGGCCTCTGCGGCACCAGAGCTCCTTGCCACAGACGCTGGAGGTGGCACTGGCCCGGTGCGGCCTGGGTGAGCCGGGGCAGGTGGCGGTCGTGCGACAGCGCGTCAAGGCGGGGGCCGAGGCCGCGCTGGCCGCGGTGCTGGCCCTGGAGGCCGGCCTGAGCGCGGAGCAGCGCGGCGGGCGCCGGGCCCGCACCGACTTCCTCGGTGAGTGCGCACCGCGCGGGCGGGGACCCGGCGGCCGTGGGGGGGCCGGACGCAGCCCGTGCTGAGCCCGCGCCCCCGGCCCGGCCCAGGCGTGGACTTCGCGCTGACGGTGCAGGGCCGCGCGCTGACCCCTGTGGCCCTGGAGCTGAACAGCGGCCCGTGTCTGGAGGCGTGCGGCGCGCTCGAGGGGCTGTGGGCCGCGCGGCGCCCGCGGTCGGCGGCCGAGGAAGCGGCGGCCGCGCCGCTCGTGGAGACCATGCTGCGGCGGTCCGCGCACTACCTCATGGAGGGCAAGCAGCTGCTGCTCATCGGCGCCGGCGGCGTCAGCAAGAAGTTCGTGTGGGAGGCCGCGCGCGCCTACGGGCTCAAGGTGGGCGGGGCGAGGGGCGGGGCCGGCACCTCTGGGGGCGGAGTCTGCGCTGGGCGGGCCCGCTGGGGCCTCTAGAGCTCGCGAGTCAGGTCGCGGCCCGCGGCCCCGCCCAGGTTAGAAATCTAAACTTTTTTTTTTTTTCCCCCAAAGATTTTATTTGCTTATTTGACAGAGAGGGTCACAGCGAGAGAGGGAACACAAGCAAGGGGAGTGGGAGAGGGAGAAGCAGGCTACC
>ML092969.1:53968-88263 GCA_003697995.1 Taxidea taxus jeffersonii | reverse complement strand
TATGATATAGTGTCCTTCCTCATCTCTTATTATAGTCTTTTGCTTAAAATCTAATTGATCTGATCTAAGGATGGCCACCCCAGCTTTCTTCTGATGTCCATTAGCATGGTAAATTGTTTTCCACCCCCTCACTTTCAATCTGGAGGTGTCTTCGGGTCTAAAATGAGTTTCTTGTAGGCAGCATATTGATGGGTTTTGTTTTTTTATCCTCTCTGAAACCCTGTGTCTTTTGATTGGGGCATTTATCCCATTTACATTCAGGGTAACTATTGAGAGATATGAATTTAGTGCCATTGTATTGCCTGTAAGGTGACTCTTACTGTATATTGTCTCTGTTCCTTTCTGATAATACTTTTAGGGTCTCTCTTTGCTTAGAGGACCCCTTTCAATATTTCCTGTAGAGCTGGTTTGGTGTTTACATTTTATCTCTCCTTCTATTTTCAATGATAACCTAGCTGGATAAAGTATTCTTGGCTGCATGTTTTTCTCGTTTAGTGCTCTGAATATATCATGCCAGTTCTTTCTGGCTTGCCAGGTCTCTGTGGATAAGTCTGCTGCCAATCTAATATTTTTACCATTGTATGTTACGGACTTCTTTTCCCATGCTGCTTTCAGGATTTTCTCTTTGTTGCTAAAATTTGTAAATTTTACGATTAGATGATGGGATGTGGACCTATTCCTATTGATTTTGTGGGGGTTCTCTGTACCTCCTGGATTTTGATGCCTGTTCCCTTTGCTATATTAGGGAAATTCTCTACAATAATTCTCTCCAATATACCTTCTGCTCCCCTCTCTCTTTCTTCTTCTTCTGGAATCCCAATTATTCTAATGTTGTTTCGTCTTATGGTATTACTTATCTCTCGAATTCTCCCCTCGTGATCCAGTAGTTGTTTGTCTCTCTTTTGCTCAGCTTCTTTATTCTCTGTCATTTGGTGTTCTATATCACTAATTCTTTCTTCTGCCTCATTTACCCTAGCAGTAAGAGACTCCATTTTTTATTGCACCTCATTAATAGCTTTTTTTATTTCAACTTGATTAGATTTTAGTTCTTTTATTTCTCCAGAAAGGGCTTTTATTTCTCCCGACAGGGTTTCTCTAATATCTTCCATGCCTTTTCCAAGCCTGGCTAGAACCTTGAGAATCATCATCCTGAATTCCAGATCTGACATATTACCAATGTCTGTACTGATTAGGTCCCTAGCCTTTGGTACTGCCTCCTGTTCTTTTTTTTTGTGGTGAGTTTTTCCGCCTTGTCATTTTGTCCAGATAAGAATTGGCTGTTCTTTTTTTTTTTTTTTAAAGATTTTATTTATTTATTTGACAGAGATCACAAGTAGGCAGAGAGGCAGGCAGAGAGAGATAGGAGGAAGCAGGCTTCCAGCTGAGCGGAGAACCCGATGTGGGGCTCGACCCCAGGACCCTGGGATCATGACCTGAGCCAAAAGCAGAGGCTTTAACCCACTGAGCCACCCAGGCGCCCGGCTGTTCTCCTTGTTAAGTGAACTTGATCTTGGCTGGATTTCTTGTTGATCTTCTTGGGGAGGGGCCTGTTGTAGTGATTTTTCAAGTGTCTCTGCCCCAGGCAGAATTGCACCGCCCTTACCAGGGGCTGGGCTAAGTAATCCTCTCAGGTTCGCTTTCGGGAGCTTTTGTTCCCTGAACGCTTTCTGTAGAGTTCTGGAGGAGAGGAATGAAAATGGCGGCCTCCCAATCTCCGGCTCGTAGGAGCCAAGAGCTAGGGGCCCCAGTCTTCAGTGCGCCTTCAGAGAAAAGTACTTAATCACTCCCGTCTCCCCAGCCTCCAGCCGCGCTTGGAGAAAATCGTGTGTAATCAGTCCCATCTCACTGGCTTCTGGCTGTGTTCCAAGGTCACCCAGCCTGTGACCAAGCATCTTTGTCTCTGGCAGAGTCCCACCTCGAGTCTCCGAACCCCCGTAGATCCCTGAGCTCTCCCAAGTCGGAGTCTCCCCGGATCTTGTGGGGACCCCTCGCACAGAGCACTGGCCCATGTCACAGACCATGGCTCTAGGTAACCCCGAGTTGAGAGCTCACTCCTCGGCTCTGTCTCCGCATCCGGCTTCCCCGCTCTAATACCTGTGAGCTCTGCGACATTCAGACACCCCCGATCCTTCTGTGACCCCGCGGGACCTGAGTCCACACTGTCCCTGTGAGGTCTTCACCCCAGTTTAGCCTCTGGAGCGATGTCCCTCTGTGGAGCAGACTTTTAAAAGTCCTGATTTTGTGCTCCGTTGTTCCACCGCTTGCCGGGAGCCGGCCCCTCCCCCTGGGGTCTATCTTCCCGTCGCGTTGGATTCACTTCTCCGCTGGTCCTACCTTTTAGAAAGTGGTCGCTTTTCTGTTTCTAGAATTGTTGTTCTTCTTCTCTTCGATCTCCTGTTGGATTCGTAGGTGTTTGGAATGGTTTGACTGGCTATCTAGCTGATCTCCTGCTGCCTGATGTTGTCTTAGCCTGCTACTTCTCCGCCATCTTGACTCCTCCCCGCTATTGTTAAATTTTTTTAAAAGATTTATCTATTTATTTTAGGGAGAGAGAGCACATGCACATGAATGGGAGGTACGGAGGGAAAGGGAGAGAATCTCAAGCAGACTCCCTGCTGAGGAGGAGCCCCAGGAAGGACTCAATTCCATGACCCTGAGATGACAACCTGACCCAAAATCAAGAGTCTGGCACTTAACTGACTGAGCCACCCAGGCACCCCTACCTTTATTACTAAATATTTGAAATATACTACGTGATTTCTTACAACATAACTTCTAAGCAGGCACTATATCACATTGAGGAAACTGAGACATAGAGAGATTAAAAACCACTATCACAGAAGTGGCAAAACCAGGATTTGCAAATAGTCTGATTCAGAGTCTACATTTTTAACCATTACACTATACCATTATACCATTATGCTACTACAAACCCACATCTACTGAAAGTCTATCATTCATTGTTAAGTCATTCATTCATTGACTCATTAATTTGTTCCAGAAATCATTGCCTCCAACTATCAAGCACTGTTCAGGCTCAGGCAAACAATAATTTTAATAGTATTAATGAAGAGCTAGTCCTCAGGAAGCATTTATGGGAGGGTTGGATAGGCAGACTATACTGCACTTCTTTTTTGCCAATCACATAGTAGTTAAGTGCTATAAGAAAAATAAAACACATTAAGGGGATGGGGCACCTAGGTGGCTCAGTTACTTAAGCATCTGACAACTCTTGATTCCATTCAGATGATCTCAGGGTTGTGAGACAGAGCCCTGCATCAAGCTCTGCGCTGGACATGGAACCTACTTAAGATCCTGTCTCTCCCTCTGCCCCTCATCCCCCCAAATAAATAAAATATGTTAAGGGAATAGAAGGGGGATGGAACAGAATAGGTAGTTAACAATTTTAGATGAGTTCGTCAAAGAAGGCCTCTTTGAAAGGGTGACAAGTCGGCAGAAAACAGAGGAAGAGAAAAAGAGTCATGTAGACATCTGGAAGAACATTCCAAGCAGAGGGAAAATTAAGTATAAAGGAAAAAGCAGAAACCTGCTTGGTTAACTGGAAAGAAATCACTATGCCTGAAGCACAGTGAACAAGAAGAGAATAAGAGATGAGGTCAGAGAGATGATGGGAGATCAGATCATATAGTATTGGAGAACCATGATGAGGTATTTGGATTGTATTCTGAGACATAAGAAACCAACAAAGGGTCAAGAAGCATTATGCTCTGACTTAAATTTTTTTTTAAACAATCATTCTGGCTGCTGTATGAAAAAACTGTACGTAAAGGTACAAGCAGAGAGACCAGTTAGTAGGCTACTTTGACTGTCCAAGCAAAGGATAATGCTGGCTAGGGGTGGGGTGGTAGCAGTTGGGGGAAATAATGTTGATATGGAAAATATTTACAAGGCAGACCTGATGGGAACTGCTAATGGATTAGGTGTGTGATTTGAGAGAAAAGAGCTCTCAAGGGTTGTTTTGGGTTTTGTTTTTCCTGGTCTAAGCAACTAAAAGAATGAAAGTGTCATTTACTGAGTCAGGAAAGACTCAGTGATTGGGAGGGCACCTGGGTGGCTCAGTCAGTTAAGTGTCTGCCTTCACCTCAAGTCATGACCCTAGGGTGCTGGGATGGAGCCCCATATCAGGCTCCCTGCTAAACAGGGAGTTTGTTTCTTCTCTCTCTCTCTCCCAGCTTGTGTTCTCTCTCTCATGCACCTGCTCTCTCTCTCTCAAATACTAAATAAAATCTTACAAAAAAGAAAGACTCAGTGACTGGAGCAAGTTCGGAGAGGGAATCAAGAGAATTTTTAGGACATGCTAAGTCTGATGTGTCTATACAATGAGGTGTCTAGTAAGCAGTTAGATGGGTGTAAAGCTCAAGGGAGAGGTCCAGGCTAGAGACATAAATGTGAGTGTCCTCAGCATATTAATAGTATTTGAAACTACTGGACTAGAGACTACCCAAACTGTGGTACGGAAGAACCCTAAGCCCTGGAATACTCCAATGTTTAAAGTTTGGGGAAATGAAGAGGGCATAAAAGGAGGCAGAAAAGCGGTATCCAGTAAGGTTGAGGGAAAACCTGGAGAGAGTGGTACCCAGAAAGAAATGGAAAAAAGAGTGTTTTAGGACACCTGGGTAGTGCAGTTGGTTAAGTATGCAAATCTTGGTTTCAACTCAGGCCGTGATCTCAAGGTAATGAGATTGAGCCCTGTGTCGGCTACACACTCAGTGCAGAGTCTGCTTGAGATTCTTTTTCTCTCTCCCTCTGCCCCTCCTGCTTAGGCTTTCTATCTCTCTCTAAAAATTAAATAAATAAATCTAAAAAAAAAGTGTTTCAATAAGTAAGCAACTTAATCAAACGAAGTCAAATAAAATGAAGATTTGGGAACTGACTATTGGGTTTAGCAAACTCTGTGTTGACCTTGATAAGAGCAATTTCAGCAAAGTGAGGAAACCAAAACTTCACTGGAGTAAGTTCAAAAGGAATGCCCTGAACATGATCAAGACTTTAGGTCTTAGTAATTAACAGAAAATTAAAAGGAACATGTTAAATTACACAATGTAGATGGAACCAACAAAATCCAGACTGTGATAACTCTAAAAGGACAAACAATCCATAAACAACACGGTGGGGGAAAGGACAGAAAACTTACAGATTAAAAGACACTTAAAAGATATATCAATTATGGATGGATAAAAAAGAAGTGGTATGTGTACACACACACCATTGCAGTGGAGCATTACTCAGACATAAAAAAGAAAGAAATCTTGCCATTTGCAACAACATGGATGGATCTAGAGAGAGAGTATAATGCTAAGTGAAACAGGTTAAAGACAAATGCCATATTTCACACATATGTGGAATTTAAGAAACATAACAAAAGAAAAAAAGAGACCAAAAAACCAGACTACTAAATATAGGAAACAAACTGGTGGTTATTAGACGGGAAGGAGGTGAGGGATGGGTGAAACAGGTGAAGGGGATTAGGAGTACACTTATCATGATGAGCACTGAGTAATGTATAGAATGCTGAATCACTATAATGTACATATGAAACTAATATAACACTGTATAGTAATTATACTGGAATTTTAAAAAAGACAATCAATCACAGTCAGTGAAATGTATTTGGATCCAAACTCAAAAATGAAAAAATAAATAAAAGGCAAATGAAAACAAAAGTATAGCTGAGACAAGCAGGAATTTGAACACTGACTAGATATTTGATATATATTATTATTATTTTGCTGTGATAATGGTACTATGTTTAAAAAGCCTGTATCTTCTATAAATAGTAGATATTTATGAATGAAATAGTATTATGAGTAGAATATACTTCAAAAAATACAAAGGATGGGAAATTAGAAGGGACACAATTGGATGTGGGTTGATGACTGTTGGGTTTGGGTGATGGGTATATGGTAGTTTATTACATAATTCTACCTATTTGTATACATCCTCAATTCTCTATAAAATAAGTCTTAAAAAATAGGAAGAAAAGAAGTGCCATTTCCTTTGCATATACTTAAAAACTCTTTTTACCATCCCATTGTACAGACAAGGAAATTAAGGTTAAGGAAGATTAAATGCACTGCCCAAAGTCACAGTTACCTTTTTTTAATTTCTTTTTTTTCTTTTAAGATTTTATTTATTTATTTATTTGACAGACAAGCATCACAAGTAGGCAGAAAGGCAGGCAGAAAGAGAGGGGGGAAGCAGACTCCCTGCTGTGCACAGAGCCCACGTGGGGCTCAATCCCAGGACCCTGGGATCATGACCTGATCTGAAGGCAGAGACTTTAACCCACTGAGACACCCAGGCGCTCCCACAGTTAACTTTTTTTAACAGACTTTTAAAAAATATACCTGCATTTATTTGAGAGAGAGAAAGAGAGTGCACATGTGTATACATAACCAGGGGGGAGGAACAGAGGGGGAGTGAGAGGAGAGAAGAGAAAGATAAGAGAAAAGGCTACCTCTGCACTGAGCACAGAGCCTGACATGGGGCTTGACCTCACCACCTGAGCCAAAACCAAGAGTCTGATGCCCAACTAACTGAGCCACCCAGGCACCCCTACACTTTTTTTTTTTTAAATTTTATTTATTTATTTAACAGACAAAGGTCACAAGTAGGCAGAGAGAGAGGGGGAAACAGGCTCCCCACCAAGCAGGGAGCCCGATGTGGGGCTCGATCCCAGGACCCTGAGATCATGACCCAAGCCAGAGGCAGAGGCTTTAACCACTGAGCCACCCAGGCGCCCCTAGACTTTATTTTTTAAAGCAATTTTAGGTTCACAGCAAAATCAAGCAGATGGTAGATTGCCCATATGACTCCTGCCCACACATACCCATAGCCTCCCAACCAACATCCCCACACCACAGTGGTAAATTTGTTACAATCACTGGATCTACAGTGACACATCATTATCAAGTCAGTTAATTTGAGAGCTAGGATTTGTCTCTAAAATCAATGCTTTGTATACTGCATAACACTGCCAATCTTTCCCCCCATTATTTTGCTGGGTGCTATTTATACAAAATGGCAAAAAAAAAAACCCAAAATTGTTTCATGAATAAGCAATGTAACAAACTACTGTTATTATAAAATCATCATCAAGTATCCAAAAAATATTTTAATGTAAATTAATGAATACAACAAATTATACACCCAGTGAAACATATTTCAGTTATTTAACAAATACATTGCCCACTGGATTTGAAGATATAATTACACAGAAATACAAAGCACTATCTGGAACCTCTCTCCACCTCAAATGTTTCTTTTAGTAGTTGTAGGAAGTGCGGGCTAATATCAACTAGCCACATTAAACTTCAAATATAAGGGGCACCTGGGTGGCTCAGTGGGTTGGAGCCTCTGTCTTAGGCTCAGGTCATGATCTCAGGATCATGGGATGGAGCCCCACATCAGGCTCTCTGCTCGGTGGGGAGCCTGCTTCCCTCCCCGCCTCTGCCTGCCTCTCTGCCTACTTGTGAGCTCTGCCTGTCAAATAAATAAAATCTTAAAAAAAAAAAACTTCAAATATAAAACAATATATATTCAAAGGGTATCTGTGTATATGTTGTTCGCTGGCCTAATAGTCTAACATGTACTAGTTTTGAGTCCAAAGCTAAATAACAGCCTGCAGCAAATGTGAATAATGAAAAGCGGTGAATAAATCAACTACAGCTTATACTACAGCCTATTATGAAAATAATGGATTTTCACTGGGAAGTTCTGCTTCAATATTCGTGGAATATATTTCATTTCTACTTCTAGGAATTTATCCTAAAGCAATCACTGGACCACTATACAAACATATATACTAGGATACTTACCAAAGTTTTATTTATTTATTTTTTTTCTTATTTATTTTTAAAAAGATTTTATTTATTTGACAGACAGAGATCACGAGTAGGCAGAGAGGCAGGTGGGGGGGGGAGGGAGGAGCGGCTGAGCAGAGAGCCGGATGGGGGGCTTCATCCCAGGACCCTGGGATCATGACCTGAGCTGAAGGCAGAAGCTTTAACCCACTGAGCCACCCAGGTGCCCCCAAAGTTTTAATTATAATGAAAAACAAAAAAAGAAAGAAGCCTAAACCACCATCAATTAGATTGATTAAATATGTACTGAGTAAAGACTATCATATTGCTGTAAAAATGTAAGCATTATTATGGAAATAATGTCCAGAACACATTACTGAGTAGAAAAACAGGTTAAAAACAATTACTATGATGGATGGATGTCTGGAAAGATATATAAGAAAAAAATTAGCAATGGTTTTATCCAGATGATGGGATATTATTTTCACTTTTTTTTTTTTTTGAAGATTTATTCATTTATTTGAGAGAAAAAGGAAGGGAAAGGCAGAGGGAGAGAGAGAGAAAGTCACAAGCAGGATCCACTGAGCAAGGAGCCCACTGTGGGGTACAATCTCTCACAATCTTGAAATCATGACCTGAGGAGCCGAATCCAAGAGTCAGAGGCTCAACCCATTGTGCCTCCCAGGTGCCCCTTCACTTTCTATTTTAGACTTTCCTATATTGCTTGTGTTTTAAAAATAATAAATAGGTATTTTTATACCCAAGAAAAAATTTGTTTTGGAAAAATATATTGGGTTGGTGTCAAAATTTGACATAATAAAATACCTGTTTACTACCTAAACCCACAAGGCTAAGCACTAAACATTAGCATGAGATTTTAGTAACCTCCCGCCTAATTCTACCTATTCACTCATTGAATCGGTACAAATAGTGCACTTATTACCATATTATATTTATTTTTTAATTAATTTATTTGAGAGAGTGAGAGAGAGCATGAGAGGGGATAAGTTCAGAGGGAGAACCATACCACCCGCAGAGCCAAAAGCCCAAGCGAGACTCCATCGTAGGACTCTGGGATCACTTCCCAAGCCGAAGGCAGTCCCTTAACCAACTGAGCCTCACAGGTGCCCCTACCATATTATATTTATTATTTCACTATAGCTAAATAATCACTTGTAGAAATGCAGCCTGCTAAGCGTAAAATTTCTCAGATGGCAGTACTGAGGAACAATTGTTAAAAAGACATTTTGCGGGGTGCCTGGGTGGCTCAGTTGGTTAAGCAACTGCCTTCGGACAGGTCACGATCCCGGAGTCCTGGGATCAAGTCCCACATCAGGCTCCCAGTTCCATGGGGAGTCTGCTTCTCCCTCTGACCTCCCCTCTCATGCTGTCTCACTCTGTCTCTCTCTCTCTCAAATAAATTTAAAAAAATTTTTTAAAAATTAAAAAAAAAAAAGAAAAAGGCATTTTGCCCCTTGAAAACAAGACAGCACATTACCCAAGTAGGTCCTGCACTATGGAAATGCCTTGAGATTATTTCATCATTAAAGGCTGGATAGCTTCTGGAAAATGGTGATCAGCCAAGCAAAATTTTTAGAAAATTTTTTAGTAACTTTAGAGGAATACCACTCTTATGTTAAATACACAGATAGAAATCAAGTCTTAATTTAGAAACCAGAAGTTTCTTTTAAAAAAAGAAAAAATTGGGGCACCTGGGTGGCTCAGTGGGTTAAAGCCTCTGCCTTCGGCTCAGGTCATGATCCCAGGGTCCTGGGATGGAGCCCCGCATTGGGCTCTTTGCTCTGCATGGGGCCTGCTTCCTCCTCTCTCTCAGCCTGCCTCTCTGACTACTTGTGATCTCTGTCTGTCAAATAAATAAATAGAATCTTTAAAAAAAAAAATTACTTCATTGCTAAAGTATAACCCATTTTTCAATATATTCTTTAACCTTTTTAAAAAATTCAGATACACTAATGAACTTCTTTTGTCAGATGATTTAGAAAATCAGTTAAAATATCAAGTATTGGTAGTGACTTAAAAATAGTACTATGGGGACGCCTGGGTGGCTCAGTTGGTTAAGCGGCTGCCTTCGGTTCGGGTCGTGATCCCAGCGTCCTGGGATCGAGTCCCACATCGGGCTCCTTGCTTGGCAGGGAGCCTGCTTCTCCCTCTGCCTCTGCCTGCCTCTCTCTGCCTGTGCTCGCTCTCTCTCTCTAACTAATAAATAAATAAAATCTTAAAAAAAAAAAAATAGTACTATGTATGTAAGCCAACAACTGAGAACATTTTCTTGCAAAATTTCTTCCACAAATGAAAAACAAAAATATCCCATATTTATACCCTATAGATACCTTCTGATTTCTTGAGAACTTGACAACTTAGAAACAATGTAGGAAAAAAACTGGCTGATGTCAAAATAAAGAATTCTTCCAAATTATTTCAGTATTATTTCAAAATAATGTAAATAATTTTTTACTGTAATCAAAGGACAAAAAGCCCACATTAAGAGAAAACATCAGTTGTATGACATGGTTTTGCTAAATCTCAATAGTCTTTTTTTTTTTTTAAAACAATGGGTAGCCAAAGAAAGTTATTAATATTAACACATCGATAATGGCAGAAAACTACAGAAACTCCAAATACAGAAAAGCTGTTCATGTATCCTAACAGCATTACCATTATGGTTGAAAAACCACACAATATTCTTTTTCACATCTGTTTTGTTAATGAGCCAAGAATGGGGGTCTGTTGGGTATCCTAGACAACTGAATTAGAAGTAGGAATGTCCGGTGAATGCTGTTTATCCCAACAAACTGAGACTACATAGGTTTAGAAAGGTTATTATTTTTAAATAAATTATATTTTTAGTTTTATCTTCCCCCAAAATGAACTATCACTTGCCTTATTCTCCCATCTATCAAAAAAACCTAATAAATTATTTTTGATCCAAATTTTAAGTACTATAAGAGAAAGTGTTTTGTTAGATTAACAAAATAATTACTTCATTTTTCAGGTAGACTCTCAGATATCTGAAGACTATAAGAACCTGTGTGAAAAAAGATGGCTATAAAATGAAGAAAAACAGTCTTCAACTAGAATACAATAGTTTATGACAACAAGAATTCTAAACTATAGTTTTTCCATATACAACAGAGAACTCTTCCAGGAAATGTCCCCTTTACAGGGCCCCAGGCCTCTTTGCATGCTATTAGGCCTTGCTTATAGAAAGAACCAAACAGGGCGCCTGGGTGGCTCAGTGGGTTAAGCCGCTGCCTTCGGCTCAGGTCATGATCCCAGGGTCCTGGGATCGAGTCCCACATCGGGCTCTCTGCTTAGCAGGGAGCCTGCTTCTCCCCTCCCCTCTCTGCCTGACTCTCTGCCTACTTGTGTAATCTGTCTGTCAAATAAATAAATAAAATCTTTAAAAAAAAACAAAACAAAACAAACACAGTGTTCCCACTGGTAAACATAAATGAATATAAACTAAATCTAAATTCACTACTTAGTACATAAAATTCTCCAAAAGAGCAAAAGCGAGCAGTATCTTGAAATAATTTCATTCATTCTAGCAGCTTTCCTAGATTTTAATTCCTTAATTTTTTTTAAATAGATATTTACTAGTATGAAACCTGGCTTAGAAATTTAAAGAATGATCAGGGTAACAGAATCATGGAAAAAGTTTAAAAGTTTCCATCATGTTAATCAAATTACATTTGAGAGTTACCTATATATCCTTTTTCTCCTTTAAGTCTTTGTTTAGAAGAACAAAGTTGTTTCTTGCCTTCTTTTCAACTTTTCCTCAGGAGAAAAAAAAAATTTAATTCAATTCTAAAACAAAAATCAAAACAATTTTGCATATTTTTAAGATCCACTGCCAGTCAAGAGCAGCAAATAGTAGAGAAAAAGTAATGATGGCCACTTAAGAACAGTACAAGCTAAAATTTAAGTGGCAACCAAGCAGAAAAACCTTTTGCATGTTCAAAATTCATGCCCTCCACACAGAGCAGCATTTTGACAATTTTTCTTCAAGACAAAAATCTAAAAGGGAGAAAACATATCCCAAAGTGATTAAAAAAGATTATTTTTTAAGATTTTATTTCTTTATTTGACAGAGACACAGCAAGAGAGGGAACACAAGCAAGGGGAGTGGGAGAGGGGAAATCAGGCCTTCTGCCAAGCACGGAACCCCAAGCGGGACTTGATCCCAGGACTCTGGGATCATGACCTAAGCCAAAGGCAGATGCTTAAGCACTGAGCCACCCAGGCACCCCAAAAAGATTACTTTAAATACTAAACTGAGACCCTAATGGCATTATATATTTTAGTATTTTGAATCCACAACTTTTACTCATATTCAACTTAGTTTCCATACACATAACTTTTGTTCCTTTGGAACTTATTCTCAAATGATTTTTCTAGATGATGATGATGATGATTATTATTATTTAAAGATTTTATTTTATTTGTCAGAGAGAGAGAGAGAGAGAGAGCACGCGCACAAGCAGGCAGAGTGGCAGGGAGAGGCAGAGAGAAGCAGGCTCCCTGCTGAGCAAGGAGCCCGATGTGGGACTCGATCCCAGGACCCTGGAATCATGGACCTGAGCCAAAGGCAGCAGCTTAACCCGCTGAGCCACCTAGACGCCCTATTATTATTATTTTTAAGTAAGTTCCATGTGTGGTGCCCAACGTGGGGCTTGAACTAACGACCCTGAGACCAAACCTGAGCTGAGAGAAAGTCTTAAACATTTAATGGACTGGGCCACCCAGGCGACCCGAGATTTTATTATTAAAGAAACGCAGAGTCTTAAAATCATTTTGCAGATCCAAACATGAACTTAAAAGTATCACTAAGAGAGCACCTGGGTGTCTCAGTGGGTTAAGACTCTGCCTTGGGCTCAGGTCATGATCTCAGGGTCCTGGGATCCAGCCCCGCATCGGCTTCTCTGCTCAGCGGGGAGTCTGCTTCCCCCTCTCTCTGTGCCTCTCTACCTACTTGTGATCTCTGTCAAATAAATAAAATCTTTAAAAAAAAAAAAGTATCACTAAGAAACATGATCTATTCACTCCTGCAAAACTGTATAAGACAACTACCAAACATTTCAAATCACTTTGCATATTATTAACTTAAAGTAACAGTAAATGTTTTTCTTCCATTGGTAGGTGATTACAATTTCTTCTGCCCTCAACAATAGTCTGACTTCACCTAAAAATACAGACTAGAGTAGTAAGGTTCTAAAACACTACTACTCAGGAGAAATGATATCTCAATGAACGCTTCTGCTGCTTCTATTCACACTTATTTAGAATTAAAATATACTTTCAGTCCAAATGTAACTAAACTATAAAAAAATAGGGTTTCATCAGAAGTTCCCCTAACCAGGGCACCTGGGTGGCTCAGTCAATTAAGTGTCTGCCTTTGGCTCCAATCATGATCCCAGGGTCCCGGGTTCAAGTTCCATGTTGGGGCTCCCTGCTCGGCAGGGAGCCTGCTTTTCCCTCTCCCACTCCCCCTGCTTGTGTTCCCTCTCTCGCTGTGTCTCTGTCAAATAAATAAAATCTTTAAAAAAACCCACAAAAAACCCAACTCAGCTTCTCTGGTTAAATCAAAGTTCATCAAGTTCTAAATAAGTACAATGTACAAGACACCTTAAAAAGTAACTTAAAATATTACATGCAAAAAAAGACATACTAACTTATAGTGAGGAATGATTCACCAAGAAACAATTATATAGCATTTGTATCCTAACTCCAAGTCCTCCAACATAAATAAAGTTTTCTACGTATCTTCCTAACAACTAGAATTTAAAATATCCTTTCATAAGGTAATGCCTAAGAACCTCCACACACACACACACACACGCTCACACACACACAAACCTTAGAACAAAATTGGAGCAAAGATCCAACACTGACTCAATAACCTATCAGAGAACATTATGTCTAAAAAAATGTTTTTAGGTAATCTTCACACCCAAGGTGGGGCTCAAACTCACAAATGAAATCAAGTGTCCTAGGCTCTATGGACTGAGCCATCAAGGTGCACCCATGTCTAAAATATTTTAAACCAAAATATGTACCTGTCAAATTCCCTTTTTAGTTTTATTTTTAAGTAATCTCCACATCCAATGTGGGGCTCCAACTCAAAACCCTGAGAGCAAGAGTCTCATTCTCCAACTGAGCCAAGCAGGTACCCTGGTACCTGTCAAATTCTTCATTTAAAACTCAGTTGCATGTTTTGCCCAACTATGCTTTCAATTTCACACGCAGTATACATGCAGTATAACAATTGTATGTAAGCCTCAGGAAGAGTGAAAATTTTGTTTTTGTGGTGACAATTTTGAGCCATATTATACTTTACCTTCATTATTACATTACAGTTAATCATGTATAAATTGCACTGAAGAGCAAACTTTTAATTTCAAGATATCTAAGCATATGGTTGATATTATCTCATTCTACCTCCCCAGATATGAAAATAGTTAAATGGGTATATATTTCAGCAATGGCATATGCAAAAACAAGATGTAAAACTTATCTACAGCTCAATAATTCACAGGAGCATTTACTGAATCGTACTTGGGTAGTTGGACCAGTGGGCTAGGCGACTGGACTTCAGAAATATTTTCTAAGACGTTGTCCACACATGGGGGCATAATTTCATATGAAAAACCCAAAAGAGAAAAAGACCAAAAAAACCTTGAAAACCCTCAAAGCTATCTTTAAAACTCAAGGTGATTAATAAATTGTTTAACTTGGTGCCTGGGTGGCTCAGTGGGTTAAAGCCTCTGCCTTAGCTTGGGGTCATGGTCCCAGGGTCATGGGATGGAGCCCCGCATTGGGCTCTCTGCTCGGCAGGGAGCCTGCTTCCCCCTCTCTCTGCCTGTCTCTCTGCCTACTTGTGATCTCTGTCTGTTGAATAAATAAATAAATCTTTTAAACAATAAATAAATAAATAGTTTAACTTTCATGTTTTGTTTTGCAGGCTTGACAATAGGACAGTTATATAAAAGTCATCTATAGCCCTAGATCATCATGTTCACTAAACAGTATGATACAAAATTAAAAAAACAAAGGCAGGGCACAGTTTCAGAAATACACAAATCAGTGATAAACAAATGAAAGCCTAAAACTCTTCACAATCTATAGGTTTTTAAGAAAATATGAAGATTAAAAAAAACAAAGCATACAAAAGAGAACTGGGAAAAAGGATCAGAGAAAATTTTACATAATAAAACTTGCAATAATCACCTCTCCCCACCACACCTCTATAAATTTGTGCTGTCAGCATTTCCTGACAATTAGACTTTTTTTTTTCAATTAGCAATAATCGCGCCTTGGATAAACCTCATTGGCTACGATACTGCCACTGCGCAAAGCTTAGACTTTTTTTTTAAAGACTTCATTTAGAAAGGGAACACTAGCAGGGAGAGTGGGAGAGGGAGCAGCAGACTCCCCACTGAGCAGGGAGCCTGACGTGGGTCTTGTTCCTAGGACCCTGGGATCATGACCTGAGCCAAAGGCAGATGCTTAACGACTGAGCCACTGAGGCAATCGACAATTATACTTCTTAACCTAATCAACAGATCTTTTATTATCATTAGGTCACTGGTTTCCTTTATTATTTAAGTTTTTCTTATATTCAAGTACCTCCCAAACTGGCAAAAAGAGATGTGAAATTCAGGAATTTGTGATCCCATCAGTAACAAGCCACCCCCCACCCCAGTGTTTTGAAAATTAACTTATAAACGTGTTACCATCTGGATGAAGCACACACCATCAAACTTAACATATTAAGTATGACCCTTTGGAAAGCAAGCCATTATGTAACACCTACTTTATGTCTCTCAATCAGTTACTTCAGAATCATAAAGAATGGTCATTCTTCTTCAAGTTAAGCACTGCCCATGTTGCAATTTTTCTCAAGACTGCCGTTTTCCGAAGGACAGAAAACAGTTTTTTTAAAATCCCAAATTTCCAAGAATAAAATGCTTCTCTAGGGCATAGGGAGTGAAAAAAATATATATTGTCAGCAATCCTAAGATCCACCTCCTCAGTAAGCAGTAATTCGGACCCATATGACATTTCCGAATTCCTCGGCAACTATATACCGTGTTGCCGCAAACATCAGAATTAGAACTCGGAGATGGAGGAAATGCCATCTTGCATTTGACGGTGCGCTTACACCTATCTCAAACTTAATTCTCACCGTTATCTTCTTGTCGCTTCACAACTACCTTAAGAGGTAAGAGAGGGGACCGCCGAGTGCCTCCTTGGGACACACAACCCGGTTAAAGGACGCGCACACCGTTACACCTTCAATCAGAATAACAAAACAGACAACAAACCCTTCTAGACTCGAGAAAATAGAGTAATATCGCCCGGAGAACCCCAAACCTCAGTCCTTTAAGCAGTGTCCCCTCTCCACAGTTTTGCCTACTCAGTGGCCCCGGGGAACTGCGGCGGGGCTGCGGGGAGGCGGAGGAGGGACGGGCGGGGGACGGGAGGAGGAGCCGCCCGGACCGCGCTCACCGCGCGCACCTGGGTTGGGGCGAAGGGAGAGACGATGCTCTGGGGACCCCCCCCCCCCCCCCCCCCGGCCAAGCAGCTCGGACTTGCTCACCTGCGGAGCCGATTTCCATTCATGGAGCTGGGGGTAGTGCTTCGAACGAGAAGAGCGCCCACCTCTGGGGGCAAGGAGGCAGCGCAGGGGGCGACGCGGCGCGACAGGCACCCTCACTCGGCCCCAAGACGAGGTGGCGATGGCTTCTCTTCAGCAACCGCACTCCGAAAGATCTCGTCGGAAAGAGCCGCCTTGAGGAGAGAGCACGCGACTATGCGAGAGGAAGGAGAAGCGTGAAACGAGAAAGAGAGCCCCGTGCGGAACTTAGCGTCGCCCGCGGCCGCTTACGCTCCCACTGCCCCTCCACGACTGCGGCGCTGCTGCCGACCTCCCTGGGGGCCACCCCCGGAAGCCCGCTGGCGTCAGTTCCGCTGCCCGGGTTCGCCCGACGTCCAGGCCTCGCCTCTCCGCTCCTCCGCCCCAAGCCCAGCGGGCGCGACGTCGGTGCGGGCGCGGCCGGCGCGAGGACGCGGGGGAGGTGCGGGGGAGCGGAGCCGGGGCGGAGCCTGGGGCACGCGCGGGGGGCGGGGTGGGCCCTCCCACCGTCTGCCGTAGGGCAGTGCCTGCCGGAGACAACTCGGAGGGGAATCAGCACCATTGCAGCGTGGGGCGGTGCCTGCCGGAGGCGACGTCGAAGAGGGCGGTGCAGCTCACCTGGGGAGGAGCGTAGTGCACGGAGCGGAGCGTGGCCGGTCCGTGGTGAAAGGCCGCGACCAGCAGCGCAGTGACGGGGCCGAGCAAGTCTTGGGAAGGGCCACCCTCAAGAAGCCCTCCCGCCCCGCCCAGGTTGGGCGGCACCTTGCGCCACCTCCTCAGTAAGCGGTCAAGTGACCACCGCAATTGATCACTTCAAGTCTGTTGCTTTGACAACCATGGCCGGGCGGGAGGGGTGGGGGTCAGAGGGTGGGGGGGGGTTGTACAATTTAGCTTGGGGAAAAAGTATTAAGAAACGAGACAGACGCGCCTGGGTGGTTCTGTGGGTTAAGCCTCTGCCTTTGACTCAGGTCTCGATCTCAGGGTTCCAAGATCGAGTCCCACATCGGGCTCTCTGCTCAGCAGTGGGCCTGCATCCCCCGCCCCCTCCTTGTGACCTCTCGCAATTAAAAAAAAAAAAAAAAGAAACGAGACATTACACAAACTTCACATCGGATAATTTCCTTGTTTAAAACGCTTTAATAGCGTCTTGTCACACTGAGATCAAACCCTTTTCAGGGCCAAAACGCACCGCGTAAACGGACCCTTCCTTTCTCAAGCAAGACTTTCCCTATCACTATACTAGAGCTTTATTAGTCTGCTTCTAATTCCCACTACCGGCAAAACGCATCTCTTTCCGACCTGGCGCCCCTCTGCCTTCGGTTCTCTTGGCCAGGAACAGAACCTCTCCTTTCCCTCCACTCTCACCCTCTCTTCTTCCCTCCCCTGTCCACTTCTTTTTATATCTCAACCTGATTTATCTCAGGTCTTTTCTGGACCACTTACCTACGGTGGAGGCCCGTCTTTCTATTACAGCATTCCCCTAATAATCCTCCCAATCTGTAACTTGTTTTACTTAAAAGTTTGTGTGCCCCGCTCCTGCACTAGCTTGTAAGCTTTATAAGCTTACCGTGGCCAGCAAACTCACTAGGAAATAGCAGGTCCTTAATATGTTGCTTTAATGAAAGGTGATACTATTCAGACTGAAGATTCATGATTTTTGCCTAAGTCCCTAAATATCAGTAACGTTATTCAGACTTTTAAAAATCAAAGTATTTCATTTTTTAAGTTTAGGATAAAAAGAAAAGGTATCCTATCTTCAGTTCCCCCCAATCATTGTGGGGCTTTGGATCAGTCACGTGAGCCTCTTATCTGAGAAATGGAGAGACTAACATATCTTACATAACTGTTGTGAGGTTAGGGAATGTACATAAACCAGAACCCTCTGTAACTAAATGTTAGTGAATAAAGGTTACTATCATTAACATTTTAAAACACTTATTAGATGCACCTACCTTACAGTAAACGTTTCATAAATGGATGGTATTCAAATTGTCATCTGATTTCAATTTTGCCTCACTTCTTCCCAACATTAACCCTTTAAGAACATCAACTTCAAAATATCAAATGTCACCAAATGAAACACTATCCTAAAAGTTATTTTCAATACCTAAATATACAGAATCCAAGTCAGTAGCAGCATCCTGACAGGGTAAACGTAAACATCAACTCTTGTGCAAGCATCGATCACACCCTCAAACTCCCATTCTGGAACTGATTCCCTAAGTGACTGCTGGCTTGTTCTCTCCCAGAATAGTCATTGTGATGGCGATGGAGAACCCTTGATGTAGGCCGCTGTCTTCTCTGTTGACCTTGATTAAGCAGGATTTTGACCTCCTAATTCAGTATGATTTAGTATCAACCATGCCTTCCCATCTACCTCTGCTATTCAGGGACCCCACCACCTCTTTAGAGTGAGCCCATGTGAAAGGTACATTAATTGTAGAATATCAAAAAGTGGGAAGGCAAGAGGTCTAGTGATTCTGTCAAAAGCAAATTGTATGAGGCTCTCCCCCAACCACATGTACACCCTATTTTTGGATAACCTCACTCCCAAACAAATTGGTTCTTAAGGCCATAGAACAGGGTCTTTGTCTATCTTGTCACAGCCCCAATGCCTAGAACAGTGCCAGCGCCTGGGACATTGCAACATTCCCTGATTTGTGGGATGGATGGATGAGTAAGTGGGCTGCCAAGAATGGGGCTCAGGAAGCAGGCTAAAACTCTGCCCTCATCCTTTGTGGCACTGGTTGCTTTCAGAAGGGAGAACTATAAAATAGCACAGACATCTGAGGGACAAGGAAATCAGTGCCCTCTAAAAGCTACATTCCTAGGCTTCCAGAGCTTGAGAAACACCACTGGATAATGAGAGCAACTGGATAGAAGCCTCTCTTTTATGTGGGTTGAAGTTACTCAGTTTGACTCGAATTCAAATCTCTTCTCTCAGGCCATCAGGAGTTTTTACATAGCAGAAAGTTATTTTGTATTGCAGCAGAACACAATATAAAGCATACTGGCCATAGGGACAGAGCTTAGACTGAAGGCCCTCTGCTATTCTATGTGATTCCAAAAGTCACTCTAAACCTACATCTCTAAAAGCCAGAATACCCAAGTAGAGAAGACACTGCTGGATACCTACCCAGGAGCCCTCATCACAGACCAGACTTTTCTTTCTAATCCAGACTGATAAAGCAGGTTAACTGCTCAGAGGGTAACTCCTAATTAATTTAAGCCACTCATGATGGATGATCTCATTTGCTTTGCCAATGACAGGAGTGTGATGATGACCCATTTCTAGTAAGACAGGAGGCCAGATCTGCTGGGGATTCCAAGGACTTCCTTACTTTAAAATGAAATGTAAGGAAAAATTAGTACCTCTTCTGTTACACATTATTCTGTCAGCATTTCCTTCCTGGAATTACAGTAGCCACCTTGGGACCCGGAGGCAAACTAACATGAGGATAAACTAACACAGAATAGCAGAGGAAAGTCACTGGAAGAACCTGCTTTGTTGGTATTATCACTTTAATCACTGCATTAACAAACCTTGGAGCCATATTAAATCAAGAATTCTTTGTCATGTTACAGGTTTCTTATTTAAGCCAATTTAATTGGTGGTTTGTTATGTGCAATTGAAAGTAACAGATAAACTACTTCATGTGAATGCTGTGAAGATGCAATTAAATAAGATAACAGAGACTATACAGAACACCTACTCATATACTTCAAAGTATCCAAGCTCTTCCTCCTTTTCAGATCACTTTCCTTAACAAGCCATTGGTCTTTTCCAAAAACATGGCTGGGAACTCCCACTGTCTCTTTTAAGAGGGAAAGCTCCTTGCCTTCAGAAGACGGGGAAGAGGAATAGAGGGCTCCCTAGAAAGGTCCTACAAGACTTCATTGTCCAAATAAGATTTTGCCAAGAGGATAGTGCTGAAGCTGCTGCAGTCTAGAACAAAGGGACAGTGTATTCCTGTAGGGTAAACCACAGTGATCCAAAAACTCTGATATGATACCCTGGGGAAGGCAGTTGTGGATCTTAAGTGGAGAACTTTTAAATGTACCCCAGGAAGTCCACTTTTCCAGTTTAAAGGATTGCTCCTGTCACGCTCTGCAACATCTAAGCTTGCCAGGTTTCCTAAGCCTGTAGCCAGAGGAATAAATTGGCTTGAAAGCTAGAATCAAATAGGGAGAGCTACAATTCAATGCTACTTTCCATTCCAGTAGTAGATAGCAGTCTAGGGATGGCCCAGGCTCAGAACTTGAAAGTCTTCTCTTTGCACTATAACCCTTTATTTTAGCCACCCTAACTGCCATGAGATTCTGGGGTTTGTTAAGTCAAAAGATTCTCAACAAATACCCAGCCTCACTTTGCTCCAAGGTAATTCCTAGACAAGAATGTGCTACAGTGTATGTTGCCAACTGACAGGGCAAAGGGAAGGCTGCTCAACCAATACTAAAGAAGAATGTCCAGGGGTGTTAGGACAAGCCATGACTCAAAACCTTGAGCTCCAGGACCTGAAAAATCAGGATACTGGGAGCTCACTATCTTTCTCTTGAGTAGCAACCAAAAGCCAAATTCTGAAACCTTTTGAATATCAATCATTTCTAAAACTGAAATTTATGGCAAAATGTGTCATAATGATCATCCTCCCATTTACTCTGCTAAATACTTTATTTCTGCTTCACTAAGGGTTATAGATTAAAGTTTTATTTCAACTGGGAAAATCTCTTCCATGTTCCAATTTGCTCAAGTTCGATCAACCTAACCAACTCTTGCTGTTGAAAAGGAGTTCAGTATGGCTGAACCTGATACTCCAAGTATGGCTTGGAAGCCATACTGAACTGCTTCCAAGGAAATCTGACAGGTGGTAGACACAGGTTAGCTTTGGAATTTCAAAGTCACAACACTGGGCCTCCAGAGGAATGCTAGGCCCATTTATGTACACACTAGCTGCCACTGAAAATTTCTCAGTGGGCCCTGTGCCAGAATCCATCTCTGACCCATCTTCCCCCAGTACACAGAAATAACAGGGCTCTAGCAATACCAGAATGCCAGAACCTGCATGCCTGACAATTGTACCATCAGCTTAAGGTACAAAAACATAGAACCTCCAAGTTGGGGTGAAAGTAATAAGAAAAGAGGATGGTAATCTTGAGTTTCTACTTACCTGAAGAGTCAGGAATGCTGAGTCCATCCTGTGCACTCAATATCACTTCTTGACTCCCCCTCTGTATTCATGAACCACAATTACTAGATCATTTCAATTCTATTCACAAATATTGATCCCTTGTTATATGCTACAGCCCTAAGATGACAAAAAATGAACAGAATGTAGTTTTTGCTCTTAGGAATTCATAGGCTCTGGGTAAAACAAGTCATGAAAATAAAGCAGCTGCTAAGTTCTATCGAGTGCACTGGAACAACATCTAGGACACTGGTTAGGAACAATATTAGGTTTGTTTATTTTATTCTTTTACAAGTATCTCCTGAGGACAGGAGAAAGCTGGAGGTGGAGGTGGCGGTTGTGGTGAACAACTTGGAAATCCTAGTCTAAGCCTTTTTAAATTAGGTTTTTTTCAAAGCTCATTTTCAAGAAATACTGGAGAATGACCATATAGTTGCAAGATGCCAAAGAAATTGGGGTGGAAGATGGTAAACTGAGTAGAAAAAAATACCTCCTCCTCAAGGCAGCAGTTCATGTTGTTAAAATTATGCCCTTCTTGGATCCTATTCCATTCTCCTGACTTTTCTCCCGCTTCAATAAGTAAAAAATATACAAGTTATCTACTAGTGAGTTAAAAGTCTTCTTAGGTTCAGCTTCCTCTCATCCTTTAAATTGTGTTTCCTGGAGTTGAACACTATGTTGTCTTGCGCTACTCTTTTTCTAAGACATCTTGTTCATTCCTATGGCTTTACCTACCATCTATAGGAGTATGAATGCCATTATCTACAACTGCAATTTTGTAGTCTTCCCTGAGCACCAAAATATAAGTGTTTAATGGAACCCTTAAACGTGTTGCCTCATGAGAACCTCCAAACTCAGTCTATACAAGGCTGTCTTCACAAAATTCACCAGCTCCCTTCTATAGTCTTTCTCCCCCAGTCTTGGTTAGAAGAATGTCCCAATATACTCATTGCTCAAGCAGAAACCTGAGCATTATTAGCCTCTACTCCTCCCTTTCCCTTCCAACATCTATTGAGTACTATTAATTCTATCTTCTGAGGGTATCTCAAAAATCTTCTCTTTCCTATCTTCACTACTATAGCTTTACAGCCTTGTTTCTGTCCCTCATCATTGGGCTAGGGAACCAATTTGCCACTCCTATCCCCCTACCAAACTTTAAGCTCCTTAAGGAAAGAGACATGGTTTTCTTCTTTCTGAACTGTGCTTCCTTTCTCCCCTGACAATACTACTGGACACAGTGCTTTGCATGGTTTGTTGAATGAAGAATAAGTGAAGGCCTTGTGAAGTATGGTTACATATAATCTGTAGTTTCAACACTCTGGTGTTTTTAATCCACTTTCCTACAGAAGCGATGGTTCTGCTATTATAACCATCTAATACTCTAAACTAAAATCTATCGGAGATATAATTAATCCAAACAGTTTTCTTTGCTAATGGGAGTGGGGGAAAAGAGAGAGAGAGAGACCGCACTTTAGAAATAGAAGCCACTGTTGTCTTTATAAAACACAGAATTGTGCTGCTGCTTTTGCTTGCTTTAGAAGGAACTGTACATTACAGCTGCTGGGATAATTTTACAATGGACTGGACAAGGTACAGCTCAAAGCAGGACACAAACACAAGTCTCAAAGGGAAACAAATGCAAACAAGTACACAGCTGTGGGGCTTCAGGGACATTTCCCCATCCATGCTGGACTTGAGAGGGATAAAAAGTTTAGAAACTAAAGAGAAACCCAGAGTAGTCACACATGCCCACCAGATGGCTGCTAAGTGCAACATCACACACCAATCAGGCTGGACTATGTGCACAGGAAAGTCATTTCATTTTTCCTTATTGCTACTACACTAGGGGACTCAGTGCATTTGACACATTGTCTTTACTTGCACAATCCTTGGAGGGTATTCTGTTTTCCTTTTTAAAGAAGGAAATCTGCCTTCCCCACCTTATTCTGTTTTGTTTTGAGCCCATTCCCTCCACTCCCATTCTTAGGCTCCCAAACAGCAGCCAGAGGTTCTAAGTCAGTAGGAATAGAGTAAGGGGAGAGCACCAACCTAGCCTCTCTCCCTGCCTAGGGAGAAGGCAAGTCCTAATAAAAGGGGGGAAAGAGAAAACCAGAGAATCCCATCTCCCCATTCTGCTTAGAAGGCTAAATAGGAAAGAGTGCCCTGCATATCCCTGCCATGATCAGACTTTAAGAAGGAAGGCATCCCAGCTACCATCCTGGATTGGCCTAGGCCCAGTAAATATAAAAAATAACTTCCCCCAATGTATTTTCAAAACTGCATTTTGGCTAGTTTGAGATGACTTTCCACCCTGAAGGGGAAGGAACTTCCATTCTTCTTTGTTACACATGATGCTGGGTCTAAAATATGGCCCCACCAGCCTTGCAGATAGATACCCGATGGGCCAGCTAAGAATTCAAAATGTCCCCGTGGCTGCCCATCCTGAGTGCTAGCCTCATTTACAGAATTCTGAACACACACACCCCCTGCAAACAAAACAAAACAAACAAAAAAAACCATCCAAGAATATTGTTGCTTAGGCAAAGAGGAGGCCGCAGTGGAGCTATCTAGTAGGTGGGAACCAGGAGCTTTTTAGGGAGGTTTCATGCTTTTAGGTATCTTCATTATCAACATTATTCTAAACCTAAGTTCCCATCAACAATAGCCCCAGGCTTAACCCAAGTTCAACAGTAGCACCTCAACCCCCAGTGGATCAGACTGGACTGGAAAAATGATGAATGAACAGTGCTCTTTCCCATCTTTGATCCAAAATTTCTCCATTCTCTACCCATCACTCTCTTCTTCCCCTATGTCCATCCCCCAGCCCTCCAACCCTGGAAACCAAGTAGCTCAACCCTAGGACAGCCTCAGAAAAGGGAGGCCCCAGGTGGAGAAATGGAAACAGATCTAGAAAAAGCAATGAGAAAAAACAGCTCCAAGGAGTGGACAGATGTGGAAGTTGTCAGAAGCCCTCCTGATCTCATGCCAGGTAGGCAGGTCTGCTGCTCTGCCCTTGTGTAATGTTGATGGCGATCAAGCCCAGAGAGAACATTACCAAGGCCTGGGGAACAGATTCTTTGTCTTCTGCAGCCAAGGAGCTAAGCCTGACCTTGCTAGCTAACAGTGGAATTATCATAGCCATGCAGAGAATTCATCATCACATAGGCAGACAGGCCAGCAAACAAGCTTATTGAATTAAAAAAAAAGAAAATGAGCCAGAGAAAAAGGGAAGTAGAAAAGAGAGGCAAGAGAGTAGAACAAAGGGAGCAAGAGACCTGTTCAGGAGGATGAGGCTGGGGTCTCCCCAACACTTCCTCAGAGCACAAGAAGCACCACTTAAACCAAATCCAAGAAAGCCAAAGCTTGCTGCTAATACCACTTCTCAATCTGCATGCACCATCTTTCAAACAAGAATAATCCTCAAGGTCAAGGGTATTTTTCAAGTCACAAAGATTAAAAAAAAAAAAAAATCAGAGCAAGAAGTCATTTTCTTACCATTACCCAAACCGCTTCTCTTGCTTTTTATTTCTTGAATGGCATGTGCAATGCCAAAGGGCTAAAAAATGCATTTCAGGCCCCAGCTCAAAACCCAAATGGAGAGAGTGAGGCAAAGAGAAAAAGGAGAGAACATAAACTTGTTGCTGAGAGTAGGTGGCTACCACCAGCTCCCTATGGATATTTGCAAATGCTGGTGAATGACTGGACCCTCCAGGAACAGTGCCCTGATCCCAGCCCCTAAATGCACCCAAGAAGAGAACATGCAGAGCCCATTGTCCCAAGAGAGCTCCCCTCCCCAAAGGGTGACTGAACACGAAGTAGACAGTATATGAAGGTGATGGACAGGGCAGATGGAGTGTTGGCATCACTCTCTTTAGGCACTTGTGTAAGGAATGTAGGCTCTCCAGTGAGCTGCCTCCTCCCAGAGCCCTCCATTCTGTTCTTCAGCTGGGTTGTGCCCATGGGGCATCCCATGCTGTAGCCAGTAGGAAAGAAGTAGAAGAGGAGTTACTCAACAGTCCTGATGCCTTCTCCATAATCTATGTTTGTGCTACGTTTTGTGAAGTCGCTGAACAAAGTAGCCAACCAGAACAGAATCTGGGATAGACTGTTTTGCATAGCAAATCTGGGTCTGTACAAGGGCTGCTGGGAAGGGGAAATGGTAACTCTAAGCACACAGGCCAGGATTCAGACTGGCCTCCAAGCCTGAGCTAGGTCTAAAGTGTCATGGCTTCATCACCAGACTGGGGCAAACCCAAAGCCAGGCTCCTCAAAAAGAGGAACTTCCACACTGAAGCTGCAACTCCTCATCCCAAGCAGTGGGATAGGACAAAAATGAACAGTTAAGGAAAGAGGGGGCCTTGCCTCAAGGCCAGCAGGCACCAAGCTAGAAACCCCCTACTTTTCCAGTTCTGCAAGACAGCCAAACCCCATCTTTATCCAGGGAGACAAAAAACAAAACAAAACAAAGGCCCATGCTACTCACTCACATGCCCTAGTGGGAAACTGGGAAAAATTCATTTGTGTAAACAGAAGCAATAGGAAGCAGCAAAATCCCCCAGCCTGTCCACAGGACACACTGGAATCTGGGATGAGCCAAAGTGTCAGAGGACAGTCCGGAGAAAGGGAAGATGCACTTGCAGGAAAGAGTGCAGGGCAGTGCAGAGGAGGGAGCATATAGCAAGAAAAAGATATTATCTGCACAGGGGAAGTTTGGAGCCTGAGCTCCGCCATGGGGAGATAACCACCCTCTACCTAGCCAGGCCAAAGAATAAGTCAGGTACATGGCTCAATGTTTCTGGGATGTAAACTTACTGGGCATGGGAGGGATTTCCAGATTTTGGCAATAGACTCAAGTTATGGTATAAAAATAACATTTAGTTTTTGCTCTTTTTTCTTCTTTTAGAACTAAAGATCATTTGTTATAAGACACCCCAGTTAAGAAATATTGAAACATAAACGACTTGACCATCAGGGGGAAAAAGAAGCCAAGAATGAGAAATGCTATGAAAGTAACTCCAGACCCAGGAAGGTGGGGAGGCTGGGAGAAAGGGAGAAAAGGAAATGTTAAGTGGAAAGGCCAGGGGCCAGTCATCTCAGCAGCTCCAAGACTTGTCATGTCTGAAAGTGCAAATGTCAATGGACTTGACCATCTTGAGGTTGTGATCTTTTTAAAAGCTCAATGAAAATGGAAGTCAATTCCTTTGAATGCAAAACAGCTGGCGCTCTGGCTGGAGGCTTGTTGGGTTAGGGGTATTTCTTCCCCACCTACCTCCTCTCCCACCCCCACCCCACCCCCTAAAGAAAGGTACAAAAGGTTGCAGTTCTGCAGCATTACCATTACAGGGAAGGCACTGGTTACCCACCAGTAGGCGGAAGGAAGACAGGGTCGTGTCACTTCAGAGCTAAGTGCCATAGTGCCTTAAGTCTTACTAGGGGCTGGATGTCTGTCAGGGAGGAGGTGTAAGGTGGGGTAGAAAAGGTGGAGAGAAAGGAATAAGGGAAAGGGGAGGGGGCAGCTGGGGGAGGAGAAACCAAAATCATTAGCATTAAAAATCTTCCTACAAACTGGATTTCCAACCCATTAAAACATCTAGTATTCTAAAATATTGATCTGGGTCTGGTTTCGTTTTTCCTCATAAACAAATCTAGACCTTTTCTGATTAAGGCTCCTAAAAAATCCTTCCCTCCTCCCACCCACTTTCTCAAGCCCCTCACACTCCCAACTAAAGTATCAAACCCAAACCTACCAGCTTTTGTCCGCGGGGCTGCAGAGCCGACCTTACCAAGTTGTCAGGCATGAGTCTTTAGCACTGCGAGTCACATGAGACACCTGTGTGTATGGTGGGCACCAGTGTTGCCCCTCTTGGTCCAGTGGGGTCAGGGCCAGATGTGACAAGATGGGGTGAGGGGTGGGGGTCATGAGGTGGACATCAGAGATTTCCGGCTGGTGGTCTGGCTTACTGGCCCTGCTCCCCACCCTTTTGCCCCCTTTGTAGAAGGAAACAAGGCCTTCTGAACTCCTCCCTACCCTCCCTCCTCCTTCCTTGCTTCTTCTGGATTTGGGCGGCACAGCTCTTGGGGCTTGGAAAGCTTTCTTCTATCCAGTGAGGTAACAGCGTTCTGCCTTCAAGCGAAGTACATGGTGCGCAGAGTATCCTGGTGAACCTGCACGGCTTTGGCCAGGGCCTGGGGGTCCCGCCCATTGCTCTGCCCCGATATGTGGCTCCCCTCTCCACTGAAAAGCAAAAATGAAAGAAGTCCTTCCTGGTGCACTGAGCCGCTGCTAATCCATTCCCCCATCCAGAGTACCAATTCCCATACCCACTTAAGAGAAAGTCCCAACCCAGATTTGGGCAGATGAGCCCAAGGGTATCATATTGTACGATATTCATTTCCTTCTGCCCAAGGAAAGTTGAGAGGATCTGGTACCAGAGGTGGAAGCAAAAGGGAAGCCAGCTTGATTCCAGGCCTCACCTGTCATGCTCCTTGTCCACTAGGTGGTATCGTGCCCGGAAAGCCACCAGGCGGGCATAGTAGGCAGGTGCTGGGATAGAGACGGAGCGTGTGCATCGTACATAAGTGTGGCACAGCTGGTACGTCAGGATCTGGAGCTCATCCGCTGTGAAACGGTTGTCATCCCAAAGAACATAGTAATGGGATGGTCGGCTGGTGCCCTGGGAAGATAAGAAGGTGAGGGGGCCCCAAGTTGGGCAGAAGGGATGGCCAATGCTAAGGAATAGGATCACTGTTCTGTTAAGAGTGTGGCTGGAGGCGCCTGCGAGGCTCAGTCAGTTAAATGTCTGCCTTCAGCTCAGGTCATGATCCCTAGGTCCTGCGACTGAGTCCTGTATCAGGCTCCCTACTTCTCCATCTCCCTCTGCTGCTCCCCCTGCTTGTGCCCTCACTCTCTCTCAAATAAATAAAATCTTAACAACAACAAAAAAAAACCAGTGTGGTTGGATTGGAAGACCCACCCACGAAAAGGCAGACACAAAGCCACGTATGTCATAAAACACCCTTGTTATGAGCAACTCTAAGATGTTCAAAATGTACTTCTGTTCAGTACGCTAAGGGATTATTAAGAGGATAATCCTTTTCTGAATGCCCTCAGTGATGGCTGTTATATTTTAGAGGCAGTGGGAATAATCAACTCATTTTTGACCCATTGGAACCCCCTGGACATAGCCTAGCTACCTGGATGCCTGCATGGCTGCACAGATAGAAGTCGAACTCAAATGGGTGGGTGATGTTGGTGTCCACAGTTGTCCCAGCTGGGATGTTACCACTCTTCCCAATCTGTATAGAGACAAAGACAAACAAATCCCAAGGTCTGCCTCACCCTAAGTAGGGCCCCAGCTCAATTCTACTGACTCCACAGAATCTCAAAAGTAAAGCAGGTTGATGTTCACAGTAAGTGCTGATTTCACCATTTATCAGCTGTGTGACCTTAGTAAGTCATTTAAGGTTTCTGAAGTTAAACTGGAAGTAATAATAGTACCCACCTCACAGGGCTGCTGTGAGGAAGACACCTTGTACAGTGTCTGACATATAAGAGAAGTTCAATAAATAGTAGTTCCCTTTCCCTTCTCTGGGAACTGGTCCATATATATGGTCTATAGGCCAGGGAGCTAAAAGGAGGGAGAAGAAGTATAAGGGCAGGAGGGGAGAAAGGAAAAAAAGGGAAAGAGGTGACAGAGGAAGGACAAGAGCTAGGGGAAGGGGTTATGGAGGACAGACAAATCAAAGACTAAATCCTCAGATTTATCTCAAGGGCTTCTTCCATATTAAGAGAAGGGAGACAGGATGAGGTATGAGTGGTTTCCTCAATCTCTCACTCACTCGCTCATTCTTGTCAGCACAAAAAAGGCGGGTATGATGGCGTTTCTGCACCACAATATAAGTGATTCCAGGCTGGTAGTCCTTTTCCAGTTTGATGCAGGCATCACGAATGGCCAGCAGCTCATAGTGGAGGATCTAAGCACAGGGTAAGGAGGGAGACAAAGAGACATAGCTCCTCTTGACTCACATCTTTGTGAACTAAGAGTTGCCATTTGTAATATGGATTTTTGCTCAGTCTCCCTTTATAAACAGACACACAACCATTAGGGAGATGACACAGCCTTTCTGTCAAAATCAGCCTTATACTCAGTTCACATGATATGTTGCTACAAAAAACTGGCCAGGAGGCTTGGCATCAGCAGAGAGCACTCACCTGGTCCTATGCATAAAGAGACCTGATAGCAACACACAGAAACAAAGCACAAAGATATCACTAAAACCACAATGCCCAAAGTAAGGTCAATTTCAGGATCAGGAGGATAACAGGAATTCCCCTGTGAGCTCCAAGAACAGACAGTGTTGAGACCACCAGAGAAGAGCAGACACATAGCTCAGGAACTGGTACAGACAGAGTAGATGAATTCAGTCCTACAAAGAAGCAAGATTATAAGAATATGGACTAGCTAAAGAAGAACCCACAAGTAAATAACCATATACAATGGTCACCTTGTTGTCTTAGAAGGCAGATATAGGGAGTCAAAATGGTATGGTAGAAATACATAGAATGGAAATCAATTAGAACTGGATTTAAACCCAAGCTTTATCTAGTTGTATTCCTGTAAGCAAGTTACTTGGCTCTTCCAAGTCTCATTTTCTCCACATCTACTAAAGTTACTAATAAGACCAGCCTCATAAAACTGTTGTGAAAAGTGTAACAAATAAGTGAAAGCATAGAAAACCTAGTAGGGGCTTAATAATGGCTGATTGCTTTGCTAAGCAGTTTGAATTTTAACCCAAGACTATGTGAAGCCACTAGACATTCCTGAACAGAGAAATAATAGGATAAATTCATCTGCTGTTTTAGGAACACTGGATGACTTAGAGAAAACTGAGCATAACGGTTAAGAGCATAAACTCGAATCAGGCCAATCTGTCTGAATCCCAGTTCCCTGCATGTTTAGCTTGGTTGACACTGAAGAAATCATTTAACATTTCCAAGCCTCCTCTCTGCCAAATGCAATAATAATTATTATTTCATAGGGTTATTCTAAGCATTAAATAGAACACATATGAAGTGCTTACCACAATTCATAGTACATAAAAGGTACCCAATAAATGACAGTTATATTAATATTAAATGGCAGTCAAGGAGACCAGTTCATTATATACTATTAACAACAGAATATGAAGGCTTGGCAGGGACAAAGAATAGAAGCAGCATTCTGAAGGAAAGTCAACAGCAGTTCTCAAAGTGTAGCCTCCAGACCATCACCTACCTAGGAACTTGTCAACTACAAACTCCAAGGGCACCTGGGTGGTTCAGTCAGTTAAGCATCTGCCTTTGGCTCAGGTCATGATCCCAGGGCCCTGGAATGGAGCCCCAAGTGAAGCTCCCTGCTTGGTGGGGAGACTGTTTCTCCCTCTCCCATTGTCCCTCCCCCTACTCATGCTATGTGTGTGTGTCTCTCTCTCAAATAAATAAAATCTTATAAAACAACAACAAAAAAGAACCATGATGAACCAGAAAGTCTTGAAGCCCTATAAACTGTTTTAATAAGCCCTTCAGGTGACCCTGATGCATGTTAAAGTTTTGAGAACTACTGGTCTAAAGAATCAGTGTTCAACATGAATCAATGAGTAAATATGCACTGAGGCTCTTCTGCTATAAGACAGGTCTTTGGATTCTTATGCACACCACCTCTCAGTTGTAATCTTTGCTCCTAAGCCTACTGCCATTTAGCAAAGCTCTCAAAGAAGTACCACCTCCCAATGACAAGCTTTTAAAAAAAGGAGCAGTACACTCTGCATCCATTAGGCCCTCTGGCCCCAATGTGAAGGTTTTCTCCACCTATTTTGGGCCCTACCTGGGGGAGCTGGCCTTCAGGAACCCCATCTCGGTAGAAGATGATGCGGGTAGGCTTGAAGCGGGTAGACTTGTAGAACTGGATGAGCAGCTCACGCACCATGTAGGATAAGTCTTCAATGATCTCCTGCCGGGGTCGCTGCACCCGCACAGTAGCACAGTAACGGCTGGGGTGGGCATCCATACTGCCTACCACCTAACAATCAAAGAGGCAGGATCAGCCTCCAGAACCTCCACCCTTCCAACACTGTTAGGATATAGATTTGGGGAAGCTTCTTAGCAAGAAAACTATGTAATCGAATTACCAGGGCTTTGGATTCAATAAGTCCCTGGTTTCACTCTCTATCATGCATGCAGAAATTATTTAATCCATCTGATCATTTTCCTCCTCTCAACAGGTAAGAAAGCCACCTGCCGGCAGTGCTACTATGGTACATGTATAAAACCTTGCATAGGGGACACCGGGGTGGCTCAGTTGGTTAAGCAGCTGCCTTCGGCTCAGGTCATGATCCCAGGGTCCTGGGATCGAGTCCCACATTGGCCTCCTTGCTCGGCAGGAAGCCTGCTTCTCCCTCTGCCTCTGCCTGCCACTCTGTCTGCCTGTGCTCACTCTCTCTGTCAAATAAATAAATAAAATCTAAAAAAAAAAACAAAAAAAAAAACCTAAAACCTTGCATAGGACCTAGCCCACCGTAAGTACCTAGTAAGTTCAATTTTCTTACCCCTTGCAGGAGGGCATGTGAAGGTTTGGCACTACTAGCTCAAAGAGCCAGAAGTTTGTCCTTTTCTCAATTCAAATACTAATCTACCCAGGAACCACAGTGAAGAGTATTCCTGCAGGAGGTAGGAGTAACATAATTTTCAAAGGGGACAATGGCCAGAGCCTAGGACAGATGGCCACAAGGAAAACAAGGTTAAGCATAGTACAGGATTTCCCTGCATTTACTGTGCTTAGCCCAGTCTGCCTAGAGAAATGTGAGGGTTGAGAAAAGAGAAGTGGGAAGGAAGGCTTGATCCCGCTAGCAATTCAGAAGCCTCTAGGGATGGGGAGCAGAGAAGTCAGGAGAGGGACTGGAAAGACATCTAATCTACTAGATGGACCAGGGGTAGGAATAGGGAAGAGGAAAGGACAGTTCCAGCAACTAAGTAACCACCTTCATAAGGATTTCAGAGAAGAGACATGGTCTTTCCCATATCCCAGAAGTGGAAATGGAGAGAGAGAAATCTGAACACAGAGCAAGAGTGATGGAGACTGGCCAAAGTCTCTGGCCACTGCCTACACTCTCACTGCTCTCTCTGAAAAACAGGTACCATATAGAGTTAGTTTTATGAAGATACCAAGGGAATGGATAATGGGGATGACCAGCTGAAAAAAAAAAAGTTCTTACGAAGGGTCAAGCGTCAGAGCTAAGAAAAGGAGATTATGTGTAGTCTTCAGTGCTCAGAGCTAAAATGAGAACCTTAAGAAGAAGCTGGAGAGTACCACTCACTGCTGTGATAGAAGGTTTTTTCCCATCCCCTGCTGGGGGGTGTGTAACATCTGCTCCAAGGAATATCACTGGCTGTTGAAACACGGCAGAGCTAAACAAAGAAGAGAAAACAAATGGTGAGGAGTTTGGTCTTCTCTCTCTTGTGTCTGATTCACTCTGCCTGGCCAGAGTCCTATCATTTTGTCAATCCCCAACATGGTATCTTGCTTGACAGGGCAAGTGGGCAACACAGTTCATACCGCTGGTGTGGGACTAGGATGTTGTTAATGCCACCAAGTTTGACATTGATCTTCAGGCAGAGATTGGACAGAGTCTGAGGCGAGGTCTTGACCACATTCTTCACTTGCACACACTGTGTAGCCATTCCCAAGAGTGTATCTCCAACACGTTTCACTTCAGCTGTAAGTAGGGAGAAAAGTAATTAGTCCATTCAACAAATATTTACTGAATGGTGATTAGATGTCAGGCAGGATATGAGGTGGTAAGAACACAATGGTAACCAGAAACATAGGGTCCCTAATCATAGTGGTTACTGTCTAGTGATTAGTTTTAAAAGTCATGAAAAGTACAACAATGATAAATTCTGTAACAGAAAACTTCATGAAAATATGAAAGCATATAATAGGGAGTAATAACAACCAGGAAAGGATTAAGTAATGATAGAAACGAAACCCAAAGGTAGAAAAGCACTTAGAAGAGAGGCAGAGTTGGGGGAGAGCATTCCAGACAAAGAGAACAGCATGCAAAAATGCACTCTGATAGAAGAAATGTGTGAGAAACTAAAAGGCCAAAGTAACTAAAAAGGAGAGCAAAGGAACCATGGTGTGAGAAAAAGAATGTGGTCATCAGACTGATCTAGCAAGAATTAAAGACAGCTTGTACTGTCTTTAATTAGTCACTTAAATGGAAATAAATAGTCACTTAGATGGAAAGAAACAAACAGATTCAAGAAATATTTAAGGGACTCAGAGATAATATGTGTAAGGGAAAAGAATTTTTATGGATAATGTCAAGTTTCTAGTTTTTGTAATAAAACAGATAGGTCATAAGCTGTTTTTGAAACACTTTGAATTTGAAGTGCCTTTTGGACATTCCAGTGAGGATATCAATTAGGCAATGAGAATAATACTTGGGAACTCAAAAGCAGTTTGAAAGGAGATACAAATTCGTTAGATATTTTATACAGATAGTAATTAAAAGCATGATCTTGATGAGATCATCAAGGAAGAGAACAGGTGAAAGGAGTAGAGCTTAGATCTGAATCTTGAGGAACTTCTA
>ML092969.1:0-53868 GCA_003697995.1 Taxidea taxus jeffersonii | reverse complement strand
TGTGATCTCTATCAAATAAATAAATAAAATCTTAAAAAAAAAAAAAAAGAAGATGGGTCTGGGGGCGCCTGGATGGCTCAGTTGGTTAAGTGACTGCCTTCAGCTCAGGTCATGATCTCAGGGTCCTGGGATTGAGCCCCGCATCGGGCTCCCTGCTCACTGGGGAGCCTGCTTCTCCCTCTCCCTCTATGCTCTGCCTGCTTGTGTCTCTCGCTCTATCAAATAAATAAATAAAAATCTTAAAAAAAAAAAGAAGATGGGTCTGCAAAGGAGAAATACCCAGAGAACTAGGCGGAAGACAGTATTGTATCATGAACACCAAGGGAAGAGAGGGTTTGAAGAAGGAGCAAGTATTCAACAAAATCAAACACTAAGAGATCTAGTCCTCTGGACTAGATCTAGTCCAGAAATGTCCTTTGTTTTTTTTTGTTGTTGTTGTTTTTTGTTCTTTTTTAAATAGGCTCTACGCCCAGCATAAAGTCCAATGCAGGGCTTAAACTCACAATCGTAAGATCAAGACCTAAGCTGAGATCAAGAGTCGGACAACTTAACAGTCTGAACCACCCAAGAGCCCCCATAAATGTCCTCTGAATTGATATCAAGGCAAAAAACTAATATGTAGGGGCACAAACTATTTTGGTGATATAAAGTGCCAAGGAGGAGATGTGGGATCAGTGAAAGATTTAGTATGTTTTCAATGAGACCTGAACATGTTTAAAAAGCTAAAAGGATCATTTCCACTACCAAGAGAGATAGAGTAGTTAATGACCAACCAATGCTTCTGCAGGTAACATTCAGAAAAGCCAGACAAAATACAGAAATCATACTCTGAAGGCAACAGAGAGGTGCTGAGACAAGAACTGAAGGGGCATAAACTTCCAGAGAGGAAAAGAATCTCACCAAGGTGAGCTATCTTCTGCAGCTGCTTTTACCCTCCCTGGGTATACATGCTGTTTCTAGGCTTTGCACCAGCAGAGGAACCTCCAGAGGACAAAGAAAGCAAGAGTTTCTGGAGGAGACAGACTAATTCTAAATGTGAAAGGTTAAAAACAAAAATAAAATAAAAACATATTTAAAAAAAAAAACATAGACTAGTATGTTACGATTTCGGGATTTCTTAAACAGGACACAGAAATTACTAGCCATAAAGAAAAAATGTTACACAAATTGGCCTACATTTAAATTTTAAATTTCTGCTCAACAAAACTCCATTAAGAAAATAAAAAAGCAAACTACAAAGCAGAAAAGATATATATAATACACATATATATTTAAAAAAAGAATTATAAGTCAATTAGAAATCAATCACCTATAAATCAGTCAATTAAAAAAGGTAGTTAAGGCAATAAAAAGAAAAGGGAAAGACTTGAGTAAAAACTTTACAAAAGAGGCCAGTGAAATAGCCAACAAACATATAAAAAGATACCCAATTTTATCAATCATCAGAGAAATCAAATTAAAAGCACAACATAGTATCACTAGACACCACAAAAACAGCTAAAATGAAAGAGACAATATCAAGTTTGGTAAGGATATAAAATATCTAGAACTCTCATACACTGATGGTGGAAGTGTAAACTATACATTTAAAATTCCTCGTAGGGGTGCCTGGGTGGCTCAGTGGGTTAAGCCTCTGCCTTCAGCTCAGGTCATGATCTCAGGGTCCTGGGATCGAGCCCCACATCTGGCTCTCTGCTCAGCGGGGAGCCTGCTCCCCCCCCCTCTGCCTGCCTCTCTGCCTGCTTGTGATCTCTCTCTGTCAAATAAATAAATAAAATCTCTAAAAAAAAATTAAATAAGTAAATAAAATAAATAAATAATAAAATTCCTCCTAGAGGGCCACCTAGGTGGCTCACTCAGTTAAGCCTCTGCCTTCGGCGCAGGTCATGATCTCAGGGTCCTGGGATAGGGCCCCGTTTTGGGCTCCTTACTCGGCTGGGAGCCTGCTTATCCCTGTTTGCTATTCCCCCACCTATGCTCTCTTACTCTCTGATAAAGAGAAAAAATCTTTATAAATAAATCAATTCCTGCTAGATATACACCCAATGGAAATGGGTATATATGTTCAAAGGTTACGTACAAGAATGTTCACTGAGGCTTTATTTGTAACAGTAAAAGCTGGAAACAA
The DNA here is from genome assembly GCA_003697995.1 of Taxidea taxus jeffersonii. Lineage (NCBI taxonomy): Eukaryota > Metazoa > Chordata > Mammalia > Carnivora > Mustelidae > Taxidea > Taxidea taxus. Next base: position 51,740 of record ML092969.1, on the reverse strand, counting down.
CACAAATATGACCACTGATGGCAGAATGTAAATTGTGTTATATTCATCTAATGGAAAAACTATAACAAATCACAATTAAACATGGATGAATCTCATAATAAGCATGTTGAGTAAAAGCCAGACACAAAAAAAGTACCTAATAGATGATTCATTTACACAAAGTTCAAAGACTATCAAAACAAATCTATGGCATTAGAAGCCAAAATAGTGATTACCATTGATGGGGAGCTGTAGTGACTGGCAGCCTGAGGTTGTGGTAATGTTTTGCTTGCAAAAATGGGTACTGCTTACCCTGCTATGACATTTTGTAAAAATTCATTCAACTGAACTCTTAGGATTTCTTTATGTATACTACAATAAAAAGTTTAGATTTTAAAAAAAAGGATAATATTGGGGCGCCTGGGTGGCTCAGTGGGTTAAAGCCTCTGCCTTCGGCTCAGGTCATGATCTCGGGGTCCTGGGATCGAGCCCCGCCTTGGGCCTCTCTGCTCAGCGGAGAGCCTGCTTCCCTTCCTCTTTCTGCCTGTCTCTCTGCCTACTTGTGATCTCTCTCTGTCAAATAAATAAATAAAATCTTTAAAAAAAATAAAAAATAAGAATAAAAAATAAATTTTTGAAAAAAGGATAATATCATCAATTTAGTGGAGAGGAAGGAGTTAAAAATACTAAGGACAGGATGAGATGTGGTACCAGATCAGAACTGGACAAATTTAACACTGTCCTTCTATACGTTCAGAGCAATCACAATGCAAGTAGACCTTGCTTTGGCCTCCAAGAAGGGAAGGTGAGGGTCTTTAGAATAACTGCTACTCTTATCTGCTGGCTTAATTCCTAGGCAATTAATTGTCTCCATTGTCCAAATGGCACATAATCAAGGAACAGAATGTTAAGTAGAAGAAACCCAAGGTCCTAGTCAAGGTTGAGACTAGAGAGATAATATAGCATTACTGAGCCCAAGGTGGGGACAATTCTTGTAGTAAGCACTGTCTTCCCCAAGCATGCTGTACTATACTACTCCCCAAGCAAGCCAATACTGGATTCTCCCCTTAATGGAGGGAACTAGAAATGTGGGTAATTACTCAAGGCAGTTCTCCTAAAAAGTATCCTTATTTTGCATCCAAGGGCTATCAATAAAGGCCCAGAGGCATGAAGTGGAGGTCAACCAACTTTCCTCTATAAGCAATTACTGAGTATCATGTCAGTGGAAGGTTTTACCTTAAGTTTATATGTGCAGAGGGAAGAAGGTTTCAGAGCAAAATAAGATCTACTCCATGCTCAAAATAGTATCAAGGAAGGCAGTAACTAATAAACAGCCTAATAAAATTCCCAGAGGAATCCAGAAAGATTTATCCTTTAGGTAGGATGACAAGAGATGGCTTCCAGAAATAAATACACTTAAATTGAGACTTGAGAGAATTTTAAGGGGAACAAGAGGGATAAGAAGAGTACTTACTCTAGAAAAAGGCAAATGATGTAAACAAAGCCAGAAACTAGAAAGCACAGGCAAGAAATGAGCATTTAGGGCATCTGGGTGGCTCAGTCGGTTAAGCATCTACCTTCAGTTCAGGTCATGATCCTGGGGTTTGGGGATTGAGTCCTGTATTGGGCTCCCTGCTCCAAAGGAGCCTGCTTCTCCCCTCTGCCTCTCTGTCACCATCTCTTGTGAATAAATAAAGTCTTAGGAAAGAAAGAAAGGAAGGACGGAAGGAAAGAAGGAGTCATTTAGAGTATCTACTATGTGCCAGGCGCTGTGCTAGATGTTGGGTTTTTGGTTTTTTTTTTTTTTGCTTTTTTTGTATGATTTACTTATTTGACACACAGAGAGAGACACAGCAAGGGAGGGAACACAAGCAGGGGGAGCCATAGAGGGAGAAGCAGGCTCCCTGTTGAGCAGAGAGCCTGATGCAGGGCTTGATCCCAGGACACTGGGATCAGGACCCAAGTGGAAGGCAGACGCCTAATGACTGAGCCACCCAGGCGCCCCTTAGATGTTGCTTTTTATATAATTAATTCATGAGTCTCAAAAAGGTTAGGTACTTTGCCTAAATCAGTACACTGCCATAGCCAGAATTAAAATCTATTGTATCTAATTCCAGAATAAGTGATCTTTCCAGTATGTGTGGCAAAGGGAATAGTACATGATAAAGCTAAAAAGGTTAAACTAAGATCATGGCCCTGAAAATTTTTATTTTGTGAATTCATACCAATGAAGGTTTTTTGGGGGAGTGGAGTCACAAAAGGTCTCATCCAGTAAATGAAAAACCTTTCTTATTCAAGAAAGATTTAAGAAAAAATGTTAGAATTCAGTTGAGAAGTGTGGGTGGAGAGCAGAGAATAGATCTTAAGACAGTAAAAAAGTTGATGACAGAGATGAAGCAAAGAGAAGACAGACTACCTCCAGAGTTTGGATGAAAGTACCAAGAAGCTATTACGATGTCAAACACAGAAGACATAAAGAAAAGAGCTTACTAATAAAGAGAGAAGACAAGCTACTAAAGAGATGTCCCCCAAAACAAATTATAAGATCAGAGACTACATCTGTTTTATTCACCAATGTATTTAGAACTAGCACAGTGTTTGACACATAGTAGGTGATTAATAAAATCACCTACTTATAAAAGTGAGAAAGGTCAAAGGGATAGATGGGAACAGCAGAGAGGTCAAGGGATGGGCCAAGATTTATAATACATTATAACATATATTAATAAGAGGTGATTATTTAAGCAACTGATATAAATGAAAATTTCACTAGAATGTAAAGATAGAAAAGGCAGGGTATAGAAATCTGGAAAATCCTAGGCATATGTGGTAATGACAAAAATAATTAAAGAGAGACAGGAGAAAGTCAAGAGAAGAAAAGTGAGATAGGTCACAGGTGGCTCTCTGCAGTGGAAGTTTTGGAAAAAGTTAGAGGTAAGACAGATGAAAGAGGCAAAGGAGTAAATGGGTGGTAAGGAAGTGGGACTAGAGAATGTGGAGAACTCATTCAAAAAGTATGATGAACAAAAACAAGAAACAGGAAGACAAAAGCTAAAGGAGATGGCATGACTGTGGTAATGTACTCTTGGATGGGGAATCTGAACAAGTTTGAGGATGAAAGGGTATGAAGTCCCAAAAGTGGCAGGATGAGATGGGAACAAAAATCATACATGGGTTGAACAAGGTAAGAGAAGGGACACCTCTTCTGAAATACGAGAGGTGCTGGGAACACAGAGTAAAGGAACTGAGCCAGAGATATATATAGCCATCCCTATTCTTAAAAGTGGGAAAGATCTACTGGGGTGCCTGGGTGGCTCAGTGGGTTAAAGCCACTGACTTGGGTCTGGCTTGGGTCATGGTCCCAGGGTCCTGGGATTGAGCCCTGCCATCAAGCTCTGTGCTCAGCAAGAAGCCTGCTTCCGCCCCGCCCCCCACCCCGGCCTCCCCGCTCTGCCTGCCTCTCTGCCTACTTGTGATCCCTGTCTGTCAAATAAATAAATAAAATCTTTAAAAAAAATAAAAATAAAAGTGGGAGAGAGAGAAAACTTCTCAGAAAGTCTAAGTCATTCCCAGGCAACAAACCACTTACTGAACCACCAAATTCTGCTCAAGTGTGCTACACAATGTCCTGATAGACAACACACTCCTGGGAATAGGAAGGAATCTGGACTGACTCATATCTGTATCTGGCTCAGCTTACCCTGGCATAAAGACCAACACACAGAGGACCCCAGTAAATGTTACCGGGATGGAGTGTGAGCAGATAAGCAGGACCTGGGATAACTCAACGGCTCATACAAGCTAATATTTCTCCTTCAAAAGGAACGCTGATATTAAGGAAGAACTCTGGCTAGAGCAAAGAACCCACACTGAGTCCCCCCTTGGAGCCTCGAAGAAGCTACCCTGAGAAAAGTCCTATCTTCATTATCACTGTCCCCAGAGAACTGTACCATACACTGGCGTCTTCCCTGGCAGGATGACGATAATGAGCTGCAGCCCTGAGTAGGTGTTCTTGAGATGCCGGAACATGGGCTCCACGCTGTCTGCCCCCTGTGCGTATTTGCAGAAGCAAGGCTGGCCCTGGATGGGCATCCCTGCATCCTTGGAAATCTTCCGTAGCTGGTCTGTGAAGTTCCTGTAGCACAAGTATGGTCATGACAGGAGGCGGTAAGTCCCACTTCAATACCACTTAACAAATGCCACTATCTTAGGTACCTAGCACTAGGACAACCAATGAGAATTTCTGACATAAATGAAACATGATCCCCGCCAGTGTAAAAAAACAAATTTATAGTTGAGTAGGACAAAAATCACACTTACTAAGTATTCAATGGTATAAGCAGAGAGCCAAGGGAGCCCAGAGAAGAGACCTGTGGGAATTCTGAGTCCTCACCTTGTCCCACTCAAGTAGCTGATTCGTGTGCACTAAGTCCATAGCAATAGGCAAGTGCCCAAGAGACAGGCCTCTGTTCATATTAAAATAAACTCCAACAGTGATCAAAGCACAGGAGGTGCTCAGTAAAAATGAGCTCCCTCCCCCCGCTCTGATTCTTTGAAGCCTAAGAGCAAATAATTAAACAAGCTTCTTTCCTTTGGCTCTGGGGCTTTACCCTAGGAAAGGAAGACAAAGTTGGAAGAAAGGGTACACATGCAGATTTAAAAAATCAAGCTACATACGTACGATGATAGACTGAAATGAATAGCAAAAAATTTAACTTCAAAATCCTACATTTAGAGTAAAAGCAACATACAAACAGAATAAAACCAATTACTTAGGGGACATTATATAGTATATAAATGCAAATATGATAGATTCAGAAGCCTATATAGTGAGAAAACTATTTTTTCACATATTTAGTAAAAAAAAAAAGCAAACAAGATAAATACAGTATGATACTGTTATGTAAAATTTAAAATCACTTGAGGGGCGACTTGGTGACATACACGGTTGAACTCTGACTCTTGGTTTTGGCTGGGTCATGATCTCAGGGTCATGAGATTGAGCCCTACATTGGGCTCCATGCTCAGCTTGGAGTCTGCTTGGGTTCCTCTTACCCTTTCCTTCTGTTCCTTCCCACTTCCCCACTTCCCTACCCCTGAGCTGTCTCTCTCTCTCTCTAAAATAAATAAATAAATCTTAAAAAATGTTTTCATATCATTTATATATAGGTGCATAAAACATAAATTAGATGGAAGGTCATAACAGTTCATGATAGTGGCTACATTAGAGGGAGGAACTGAACTAAAATGGGGGAATATAAAAGTATCAAACTTAGTCAAATTTAATAAGTGGGTCTCTACTTCAAAGAAAGTTGTATACCCAATCTTTTCTCTACCACCAAATAACACTTAACTATTACGTTCTGTGCTGGAGGTCACATGTTGAAAGAAGTCTAGAATAGGGAAGATCTTGAAATCCTCTCCTAAAAGGGATACAGTGGAAGTAACAGAACTTCTTTAGCCAAAAGAAAAATTCGAAGGGTTGACCATAGGACTCCCTCATCCATTCCCAATTACCAATTTCTCCACCTCCACAGCCATCTTCACTTCTCCCTCTTAGCAGAAAGGATGCCTTTTCCTGTGCTCTGGATCCCATCCCCTCACTCACACTTAGGAAATTTGCTCTATTTACTTTCCAGTTCCTCAGAGTTCTTATATTCAGTCTCTGTTCAACCTGTACATTCTCCCTGGACAATGTCATCCACTACCACACCCAAAGACTCAGATTTTAATCTTTAGCCCAGAACCAAACATCCAACTTGTTATCACTGACCCAGGTGTACAAGTCATATTCTTACCCTTTGCATCTGGGGGTCACTGGGAGAAGGGAATGTCTGATGAACAGATGCCCAACTCTGAGATTCTAGGTTTATCAGTTTCTGTACCCCAAAATACCCCAAAGGATTTTTTCAAAAGAACTAAGCAGGGAAAGAACATGAGAATGAGACGCATACAGAGAATAGAGCTACCAACAAGATGACGACACAAAGGCAGAGAGCTGGGAGCCTTTCCAATATTGCTAAGGGCCAGCTCTCTAATGCTAAGCCAAGGCTAGGAGTGGCCTGATCTAAATGGTGCTAAAATCCCAAAAACCCAGGAAAGGGAACAAGAGGAACTCATTTAAAAGAAACTATTGGAGCGCCTGGGTGGCTCAGTGGGTTAAAGTCTCTGCCTTCGGCTCGGGTCATGATCTCAGGGTCCTGGGATCAAGCCCCACATCAGGCTCTCAGGTCAGCAGGGAGCCTCCTTCCCCTCCTCTCTCTTTCTGCCTGCCTCTCTGCCTACTTGTGATCTCTATCAAATAAATAAATAAAATCTTTTTTAAAAAAAAGGAAGAAAGAAGAGAAACTATTAAGGGTGCCTGGGTGGGTCAGTCATTAAGCATCTGCCTTCTGCTCAGTCATGATCCCAGGGCCCTGGGACTGAGCCCCACATTGGACTCCCTGTTCCATGGGAAGTCTGCTCTCCCTCTCTCACTCCCCCTGCATGTGTTCCCTTTCTGTGTCTTTGTAAAAAAATAAATAAATAAAATCTTAAAAAAAATAAACAAATTAAAAACTAATAATAAAATAAAATAAAATAAACTATTAAGTGTGATGGTGGTAGTTATATATCTATGAGGGGAGAAGGGAGAAAGACAGGTAGGGCAGCCAGAGTCCCTACATTCATCAGGTGCTACTGTAACTAATTCTTATGAAAACCTCAATGCCAGCTGAACCTGCTAGGACACACAGCTCTATTATCCTTGTCAATACTCAAAGTGGTCAGCTCCACCAACTCTTCCTCAGTCTAGGTGTGCACTGACCCTTTGACCCTACTCTAGATCCAAATAAGTAGCAACCACATCAAAAGACTACAGGAACTAGTGAACCACACACTTTAAATGGGTTAATTTTGCGGTCCTTGAAATATCTCAATAAAAAAAACTGACTTTACTATTCATACATTCACTCAAGACCATTACTCCCCTAAGGTATTCCTTTAAATCATTTGGCTATATCATTTTCTTCATTGCTATCATCTGTCCCTAGCCCCTCAGCCACAGGTAGCTAAGAGGCCCTTACAACTCATGTTCATCTAATTCAGGTCCAAGTGACAACAAATTCTGTGTATAGGAGAGGAGAGACCAGAGAACCAGCTGAGCTTTTGTTTCCGATGAGGAATACAAGCTTTGAAGCCTCAGATCTGATTTGATCCCAACTCTGACACCTTCTTGATATGCAAACCTTGTACAAGGTACTCTTTGAGCCTCAGTCTCCTGAAAATGGAAATATCACCACCTACTCACTGTGAAGATGAAATGAGAGAACATAAAATAAGTAGTGTTGCTGCAACATTATAGTCATCACTGTATTATTTACTACCAATGTTAGTAATTATAACAATAAAATAATTCAAGTCTCTCTTAGGAGATTCATGTCCTAAAATCGTCATCTCTGACACAAATACAACTTATGAAGACTTCTGACCACAGATGGACAGAAAAGAACAGGCAGAAGTTTGAGCCAGGAAGCACAGGGAAGCAGGGTCAAGAGTCAGAAGAGACCACAAATCAAATCTTGGCCCTTTGTGGGTAGGAAAAGGTAGGCAGCTCTAGGGTGCTTCCCACCCTTCCACCCATACACCCAAAACTCCTTACTTGAGCACTTCCTCTCGACACTGCTTTTGGGGTGCGAAGCAGGCGATAGCCCAGACTTTGATCTCAATCCCGTTGTAGAACTGTTTCCCCCGCATGTCCCAGACACCCTGATTAGGTGTGGCAATGGCCCGGTTCTGGGGATAAGCAGAGGGGGCGCCCAGGTGAGCCTCAGTAGAGCCAGGTGAGTAGGGGAGCAAAAGCCCCTGGCTATATAAACCCAATTACCCCCTCCCATATGACCCAGAGATGTTGTCTGGCCCTGACCCTGCTCACCCGGCCGCCGTACTGCAAGATGGGCGCCGGCAGCACTCGCCCCGTCACCTCTGTCATGTCATCCTTCACTTTGATCCCAAATTCCTGGATATAGGGATCTAGGTTGTAGCTGGCATTCTTCATCTGCAAGACAAAAGGAGGGGATCTCAGGAGAGCAGCAGCTTGGCAATACTGCTCACCCTCTGGGTCCCAAGGAGAAAGCCCTGAAGAGCAGCTGGGGCTGGCAAGTAACAGCCCTAAAAAAGGGGAGTAAAGTGGAAAATGAAGTAAGTGGGAGTGGATAACACAGGGAAGTAACACAGGAGGGAAAAAGAAATAGGAAGCCAAGTAGCTACAGGGTCAAGAAACAAGAGCAGTCCTATGGAATCCCAGGCAACAAATCCAGACTTTGTGTTCTCCTGAGGATCCTGCCAAGGCAGAAAAGCATCTATGCTACCAGGGGCCCCAATGACTGAGCAACCAAGCATACATTTCTCTGCAGCCCTACTGACCAGGCGGCTAATCTCCTCCTGTCTGTCTGGGGCCGACCTAGCTGTAGCCTTTATCATGGTCGAAGTCTGGTTGTCGGTCAACTTCTTAATGCAGCGCTGCCCAGCCACAATGTTACAGACCTGAGGAAACGAGAAGGACAGGTAGCTCTGGCTTGAGTACAGTCCACCCGGTACCCAGAGCCCCACAATAAGGGAAGAGACCTTGGCTGTCAGCCCTGGGAAGGGGATTGCAAAATCTCTTGTGCAGAGACAAGTTAAGTTAGAAAATATCCATGTACAATACAAAAGGCAATATAGCCACTTTGTCATTAACAGATTGGAATCCAGAGCCAGATCTAGGCTTAGGTCTCATGTTAACTGGGGAGAACAGTAACAATCTCATAGGGTTGTTCAGAGACTAAATAAAATAAAGCACTTAAAGGACTGCATATAGTTCTGGAACACAGTAAACACTCAGTAAACTCTAGCATAAATTATTATTTACCAAAGGACCCAGTATAGAGCTCTTCTGAATACTAAAAAACTCAATACACACAAACTGGATTCCAAAGGTAGTATACAGCCCTTCAATGGTAACAAGCAGTCAGCTGCTCCCCTGCAATCCACCAGGAGAACTGGAGATGGCTCTTAACTCTTGAGCCCCAGCCTACAGATGATCACTAAGCCCTTGGACTACAGAAATCAGTCTCTATTGGCTGACAGCATCCTCTATTGGTGTGAGTTCCTGCCATGCATTCCTGTTTTGGGACCCAAGAGAACACAGTGGAGATCAGAAAAAAGACTTTCTAGAAGAGTACAAGACTTCCATTCCCCAATATACTATATTCAAGATGCTGTGAACAGGAAGCCTTTTGGCAGAGTAGAGACAGCCAGTAGGCTGGAAGGACTTGAGTTTGAAGTCCAGCTTTGCCATTTCTAGGTAATATTACCTTGGGCAGGTCTCTTAACTACTCTGAGACTCTGCTTCTTTAATTTCAGTCACAGGATAAAACACTAGCTGCCTACAAGGTTGTTGTGAGGAGTTACACAAAATGAAATATATAATTTGTTCACGTAGGGCCAACACTAAGTACTGGTTTTCCTCCTAATTTTCAAAGTTTATTGTGAACAATGGTAGGAAAACCAGGACAAGGTCACCTGCTCTTAAATTCCATATCCCAAAGAATATACAAATTAGTTGATTCAATTAATAAAAATCCAGAATTGTTAAAATTTAGGAGGTTGCCTTCTTAAAAGCACCTTAAAGTTGTGGCACTCTTGACAGATAATTTAAGCTATAGAATCAACATTAGGGAAAAAACTAAAGCAGGGATGTGGAGAAATTGGAACCCTGTGCATTGCTCATGAGAATATGAAATGGTACAGCCACTGTGGAAACAGTATGGTGATTCCTCACAAAGTTAAACACATAATTACGATAAGATTCAGTAAATCTACATCTGAGTATGTACTCAAAAGAAGTGAAAACAGGGACTAGAATATCTGTGCACCTATATTCACAACAGCATTATTCAGCATTATTCATAGCTAAAAAAGTGAAAGTAACCTAATGTATCCATCAATGAAGGAATGGATTAAAAAATGTGGCATACATGTACCAAAAAATATTACTTAGCCCTGAAAAAGAAAAAAAAATTGACACGATACAATTTAATGAACCTTGAAGACATTATGCTAAGTGGAATATGCCAGTCAAAAAAAGGCACATATTATATAATTCTATTCATATGAAATGTCCAGAACAGACAAATGCACAAAGACAGAAATAGATTAGTGATTACTAAGGGCTAACTGGTGAGAGAAGAAGTGTGACTACTGATGGGTATGAGTTTTCTTCTGGAAATGATGATAATAGTGATGGTTATACAATTCTAAACATACTAAAAACCACTGAACCGTACATTTTAAGAGGGTAAGTTTTATGTGTACAAATTATATCTTGATAAAGTTATTCTAAATAGCAATATAAAAAAAAAATCCCACCTGGCTACAATTGCCTACATGATTGGACCCTGCACCTCTCTCCAAAATCATCCCCTACTACTTTTCCCCTCTTATATTACACACCAGCCACTATGGCCTTCTAGCTCTTAAAAAAATCCAAGCTCCCTGCTGCTTTAGAGACTTTGTACTTATTATTTACTTCCTGCCTGGAAGGAAGTTAATGAAGGTTAATGAAGGCTGTCTCTAACTCAAAATTTAGGACTCAAATGTCTCCTAAAAGAGACCCTCCCTGACCATAATACCTTAAGTGGCTCTCCAAACCCCTCCTCCCTTACTGCTGTCCCTTTTATCTGTTTTATTACTCTTATACCTCTTACAACTATGTCAAACTATCTTATTTATTGTCTATCTCCCCCTTCTAGAATATTAAGCTCTATGACAGAAGGGACCTTGTCTGTCTTGTTAATCTCTACATTTCCAGCACCTAAAAGAGCAAATAACACACAGCAGGAACTCAATTAATATTTGTTAAATAAACAAATGATAATAAGAATAAAAATATGTCATTGTATAAATTATTCACCTTGGAAACTAATGTTTAAACAGAAGTAATGTTAATTTGCTAAAAATCTTAGCTTGCAAAAGATATTAATTAAAGCCTACCTACTTAGCTGGGATTGTCTTTGAAGACTCATGTCTTCACCTCAAGAGAACATACTGTCTTCATCCCACTTTCCATGCATCGACAGCTTTTTTATTTAAAGATTTTATTTATTTATTTGAGAGAGAGATCACAAGTAGGCAGAGAGGCAGGCAGAGAGAGGGGGAAGCAGGCTCCCTGCTGAGCAGAGAGCCCAATGTGGGGCTCAATCCCAGGACCCTGAGACCATGACCTGAGCCGAGGGCAGAGGCTTAACCCACTGAGCCACCCAGGTGCCCACATCAAGAGCTATTAACTAAAGTCAGAGTTCTTGGGTTTTGGGATCTTATCTTTCCTCTGCCTAATTTCCTCTGGTTAGCTCTAAAATCCCAGAAGCTAATGGAAGGCTTGAGCTTTGGTCCCAGCTATTTGACTCTTGCTGTGGAAACAGAGTGAGATGTTATTCTAGGTCAATTTTAATGTTCATATGAATCCGCTCTGGATTTTGTTAAAAGATATTGATTCAACAGTTCTAGATGGAACCTGAGATTCCACATTTCAAACAAGTCCCCCAAGTAATATCTGTTGCTATTGGTCTACTGACCACACCTCAAGTAGTACTGGACTAAACAACGAAGAAGTCAGCAGTAGTTTCTCATTACGCATTTTGGCTAGTGTATACCAAATCAAATATAGCCCAATGGTTCTGCATTTGTATTCTATGATTTAAATAGCATTTCTATTCTTGAACTGTAGGATTTCAAAAATCTGTTAAAGCATAAAGATATGATAAATCTTGGGGCTAAAACCTTTTCAAAAGGAACACATTGATCACCACAGTGATAACAGTGAATAGGATTCACATTATAGCTAACAGATATCTCTATTTTCTGGAAAATAAGGTATACTTGTATCTCTAGATCATTTAGGATCCCCAGCTCCAGGTAAGAAAAATTGAAAGTTAAGACAGGGTAAGAGAAATAAAAATTAAAATTAATTCAGATATCTGAAATCTCTGTCCTGAATGAACTACTTATTTATTAAACATAAATACAGCTTTCACCTTACCTAGCAGTCCTAAAAGAACATGATAGCAGGATGGGTAATAACGAAAGAAATTAGCAGGTAAGAATGAGGCCTACAATTCACAAAATGACCTCATACCTTTCAGAACTTCAATTTTCCAAGCTTCAAAATGAGAATGAGAGACTACGAATGGAAGAACACACCTCTGATCATCAGTGTGCAGGTACAATGCTTGTTCTCCAACCCAGCCATTACTTGGCAGCCTCACCTCTAAGGGCAGGTAGGTATGCTTTTGTTCCTGGCCAACTTGCAGGCAGGGCAGGTGGGGATACTTGAGCTGAAGGTTATATTTCTGCTTGAAATACTGTGCCACGGTGCACTCCACAGTCTGTCCACTCTCTAGCTGCAAGGGAAACCTGTTTGGGGAAAGGGAAGGAAGTGTCAGAGCCCAGCACTTAATCCCACCTCTTTAGACTTACAACCATGGGAAGCCCCAGACTTGGCTTCATCCCTATCCAGCCTCATTGAGCACTGCCACTCACGGAAAAACAGGCAAGACAGGGCTCTGAGAGGGAAGACAAAAGATTTGAAAGGCAAGTTCAACAATACTCAAGACTGTATTTGACTCATATGCATTTCTAGTGCGGACCATAAAGTCCAACACACAGCAGAGACTCATAGTCCAGCAGTCTAAGGTCAAGGAGGTGAACAGAATCAATGGCAAATTCCCCAAGGTCTAGCCCAGGAGCCCTGCCTTCTTTTTCAGAAGGAAGAGTAAGTTGTGAAAGATCCTTACATTTACAGAACTGAGGCAGCAGTCAGGGGAACACTCTTGTTCTATAGTAAAGGCCCAAGGAGGAAAGGTGGAGACCAAGAAGGTAAAAATGTTAAGGAGAGTATCAAGGATCTGGGAAGTCTGGAGGATGGATGCCAAACTCCCACAGCTTATCTTTGAAAACAGGGCTCATCCTCAAGGCTGTTAGGGTTCGGGGAGAGTGAAAGAAGTTATGCTGAAATATCAGCCCTCTTCCACTAAGGGATGGCTCAGCAGCCTGTCAACTCACGTCTGATGGCTGGCAGGGCGGCGGGTAACATTACACACGCGGTATTTCCTCTTCATCTGTCCACAGTGGGTCACTTCCACCTTTAGCCCTGGGATACACACACTGCTTGTCAGGGTTGGAAAAGGCTGCTCATGTGCCCAGGCTTGGCCTCTCCCCTGAATATATCCCAAGGGGATTTCCTTTTAGGACTAAAGACAAAGTGGTGCTGTTTCCCTCCCCACCTGATTGGGTCCTCACCTTTGATCTCCTTGGTGAAACGCACACGCTGAGAGTCTGTGAGGGGCTTGGGTTGCTCATCTATGTTCCTGATGTCCAGCACCTCACACATGAACTCAATCACCGGCTGTGCCTTATAGAAGGCAGTGGCTGAGACTGTGGGGAAAGGGTGGATATAGCACAGCTCAGGTTTGGTCTTTCAGAATAAATGGAGGCACTGCTCTTTATACCCTCTTCCTTATATAGGGTATTGGGATGGGGGAGGGGTCCCAGGGCTGAAGGGATTAGACTAGGAGTATGGTTTTAGAGCTGGGAGGGATGAGGCTGGGAGTGTGGTCACTGGACTCAGGGTGCCCCTGGCTCCATAGCTCTCCCCACTCACCATCAATGTTGAGCATCATCTTCCACATGGCAGGGCGCACAGACTGGTGAAAGCCGAACCAGACCTCGCGCCCACCCCCTAGCGGGTGGTAGTAGCCCTCAGGCGGTGAGAAGAAGGAGCGGCCCACGGGGGTGTACCTGGCAGGGACAGGCAGAGAACTGGTCCCTCGGGCACAGGCCCCCACCCTGTGAGGCATCCTGGGCACGGAGGAGCCCTGGCCTGGAAGGCAGGACACCAGGGCTTTAATTCCAGCTCTGATCCTTTACTAGTTTTATGACTGACCTTGTACAAGTCTATCTTTTCTCTGTCTTGCAGGTACAGATGGGGTGGAGGTCCAAAGATATCTATAAGGGCCAGGGCCAAGGCTTTAAACCACCTAAATGTATATGCATACTGTTTGGCATATGGTAGGGCTTCAATGAATGTTTTATTTGAAATGCATATTGTGGGACCTTAGTAAGTGCTTATTCCCCACCTCCCCACATAGCAATTATGCCACCACTAGTTGCCCAGTTACAAACTAAACCCAGTACCTCATGGATGCCAGGTGCCTCATGGCCACATCCAGGGCTTGCACAGATTCCAGGGGAACAGGGATCTGCCCACTGACGAGGGCCTCATGCAGCATGCGCCAGCTAACAATAGCTAGCCACTTGATGGAGACCTTGAAGATTCGATCCTTCCCCTCCCCAGGGATTGTCACCTCAAAGTCAACCTTCAGAAGAAAGGAGGTGAAGGATTGCCAGTGCTTTCCACACAGTCCAACATTCCTTGCCCTGCACCAGCTTCCCCACACACCACACAGATTTTCCAAGTACTTGCTCCTTAAACTGACAGGGCTAACAATGAAGATTTCAGAGGAAATCCAGACATTTAGTTTCTAGCCACCTTAGCTTAGTACTTCTATCCCTCTCAACTTTTTTTTTAATCTTTTTTTTAATCCCTCTCAACTTAGCAGGAAGTCCTTTAGGTCTATTTTAAGTCTAATCTCAGTCTGGTTGGGACAAGGACAGACATACACTGGCTAAATAAACATCAGCATCTACCCATCCCTCACCCTAAAACACACTTTCTCATCATAAAAGATGAAAGGTATTTCTGAACTGCCAGACTCCAAATACAGACTTACATGAGTTGTATACCAACCCAGACCCCTGACACATCTAGCCTGACTTCCAGCTTACCCGTTCATTGCCAATGGGCAGTGCTGTGACAGTGTAAATGTTCTTCTTTCCATCATACACGGGCTTGCGATCACCAAAGATCTGAGGCTTGAAATGCTGGACCATGTATTCCACCACTTCCCTGTGGGGGATAGGAGCAGCCTATGGAAGCTGAAAGACTACTACTTCAAGCTCTTGGAAGCAATTCCATGTTCAGGCAATGTCCACCCCCTCCTAGCAGCTACTCTAATCTCATCTACTCTGTGGTAGTGCTTCTCAAATGTTAACTTTCATATGAATGACCTGGAGATTTTATTAAAATGCAGATTCTAATTCAGGTCTAGAGCAAAGTCTGAAATTCTAGTCTTAATAAGCTATCAAGTGATGCTTCTGGTTCTCAGATAACCAAGGCTCTAAAGGATCTGAAAGAGTAGGTACATGTGCTTTCTGGCGGGGGGGGGGGGGGGGCGCGGTTTGGGGCAGAGAAGAAAAGAGCTCATTCCCAGGGTCTATCTAGAATCAGCAGAATCCAGGCTGCTCCAATCCCCAAACTGAGACATAAAAAAGGTAGATGAGGAAAAGGTAGGAATTAAAATATGAATAAACTGTGGAAGAACCCTGTCTCTTCCATCTCTCTGAAGCCCTAAGTCCCACCACCCCATTATCATTTCTTTCTTGATTTTACTTCCTGTCCTCTGCCACTAAGATCCCAGAGTGTCCATTTATCCTTCAGAATACCATTCCACCCAACTATCTGACCTCTTTACTTTCTAAACCAAAGCTCTTGAATACTATTGGATTAAAAAAACCTCAAACTGTACCTTGTAAATAACAGTAAATACATGGTTTCAATCCTAATTAGGCTTTAGTGCTACCAAGCAATCTTTTCCATGTCCCTGATCAATTCCATCCCTCATAGACTGTGTCAAACTTTCTCCTCTACCCTCTAACTCCAGAACCCCTTTTTACCTCCAATCAAAAATCAACTCTAGGGGCGCCTGGGTGGCTCAGTAGGTTAAAGCCTCTGCCTTCAGCTCAGGTCATGATCTCAGGGTCCTGGGATTGAGCCCCACATTGGGCTCTCCGCTCAGCGGGAAGCCTGCTTCCTTCTCTCTCTCCCTGCCTGCCTCTCTGCCTACTTGTGATCTCTGTCAAATAAATAAATAAAATCTTAAAAAAAAAAATCAATTCTAGGGGCACGCGGATGGCTCAGTGGGTTAAAGCTTCTGCCTTCGGCTCAGGTCATGAGTCTCAAAGACTCAGGTCATGAGTCTCAAAGTCCTGGGATCGAGTCCCAAATAGGGCTCTCTGCTCAGCAGGGAGCCTGCTTCCTCTCTCTCTGCCTGCCTCTCTGCCTACTTGTGATGTCTGTCAAATAAATAAATTTTTAAAATCTTAAAAAAAAAAAAATCAACTCTAATGACTCTAAAAAGAGTGCAAGAGGGGCGCCTGGGTGGCTCAGTGGGTTAAAGCCTCTGCCTTCGGCTCAGGTCATGATCCCGGTGTCCTGGGATCGAGCCCGCATCAGGCTCTTTGCACTGCATGGGGCCTGCTTCCTCCTCTCTCTCTGCCTAACTCTCTGCCTGCTTGTGATCTCTGTCTATCAAATAAATAAATAAAATCTTTAAAAAAAAAAAAAAAAAGAGTGCAAGATAGGCAAGGCCACCTTCAAGTTCCCAGACATAGGAATAAACATATTTTATTTTTAATAAATATATATATTTATATTATGTATATATTAAATAAACATATGTTTATATGAATAAACATATTTATGTATGCAGACCTCTTTTCTTTTCCTCTCACACTTGAAATGTCCCTTCCATATGTAATTTTTAAATATATGAAAATTTGTTCAACTTCACTCAATAGCGAAACTCAATTTAAAATTAAACCAAGATTGGGGCACCTGGCTGGCTCAGTTGGTAGAGCTGCAACTCTTGATCTCAGGACTGTAAGTTCAAGCCCCAAGCTGGGCAAAGAACTAACTTTAAAAAATAAATAAAATTGGTCCAAGATATAATTTTCTACATATCAGAATTCCAAAGGTCAAAAAATCCAATACACTGGACTGGTACAGAGGGAACAGACACTAATACTCTGATAATGGGAGTATAAATTGGTACAACTTACCTTAAAAAAAAACAAAAACTGATAGTATCTCCAAATTTTTCAATGTATTATGCCAGCAATTCCATTCCTAGGAATTTATCCTATAGACACACTCATATTTGAGTGCAAAAATGTATCTACATTGGATAATATTCAACAGTTTCACTTTTGTAGCCAAAGTTTAGGTTAAAGCTAAGTGTTCCTCCATAGATTTATTAAGTAAGTTATAATACATCCATTCAATGGAATATCTATGGAGCTATGCAAAAGACTAAGGCAGATATACATGATCTGATATATATTGTTCAGTGGAAAAAAGCAAGATACAGAACAAGGCTTACTGGATTCTATATTTTGTGTGTGTATGTGTGTGTGTTTTTAAAGATTTTATTTATTTATTTCAGAGAGAGAGAGAGTGAGAGAGAGCATGAGAGGGGAGAAGGTCAGAGGGAGAAGCAGACTCCCCGTGGAGCTGGAAGCCCAATGCGGGACTCGATCCCGGGACTCTGGGATCATGACCTGAGCTGAAGGCAGTTGCTTAACCAACTGAGCCACCCAGGCGCTCCTGTGTGTGTGTTTTTTAAGATTTTATTTATTTATTTAGAACACAAGCAGTGGGAGTGGCAAAGGGAGCCAGAGAAGCAGGCTCCCCACTGACCAGGGAGCCCAATGTGGGGCTCCATCCCTGGACTCTGGGAACATGACCTGAGCCAAAGGCAGATACTTAAACAACGGAGTCACCCCAGCACCTCTATTTTGTGATTTTATTTTATTTATTTGACAGAGAGAGAGAGAGATCACAAATAGGCAGAGAGGCAAGCAGAGGGGGGTGGGGGAAGCAGGCTTCCTGCTGAGCAGAGAGCCCCATGTGGGGCTCGATCCCAGGACCCTGAGATCATGACCTGAGCCAAAGGCGGAGGCTTAACCCACTGAGCCACCCAGGTGCCCCTACTTTGTGCATTTAAAAAAATGTTTTATATACACATATGCTTGCATATGCAAACAAAAATATATGGAAACATACTCAAGAATGGTAACAACGAATGCCTCTAGGGAAAAGGACTAGGGGACTAAGGACCAGAGTAACAGGAGACATTTTTCACTGCTGCTCTTTTTGTAATATTTTATTTATTTTTACATTGTGCATATGTAGTTTTCAAGTAATAATGAAATAAATTAATTCTGAAAAGAAATATTGCTTCGGGGCACCCAGATGGCTTAGTTGGAAGAGCATCAGACTCTTGTTCTCAGGGTTGTGAGTCTGAGCTCCATGCTGGGTAGAGTACTTAAAAATAAATTCTTAAAAAAAAAAAAAGAAAGAAAGAAAGAAAAGAAGTATTGCTTCTTTCTAAGGCTAATTCCTCCAACTATGTGTCCTGTAATGTCTTCCTGCCTTAGCAATGAGTAGGAACTCATTCCTCTCCCTTCTGCCCGATACCTTTAACTACTTCTTCTCCTGTTTATCTAGGTCTCATTCTTAAAAACTTTCGATTCATTCATTCATTTTAACAAATACTGCAATGCACAATACACTGTACTTGACTCCTATAAATCCTCTCTAACCAACATAGTCTCTCTCTCCCCATGCTTCAGTGTCAAGCCATTTAATAAAGGCTATTTGCTCTCACTGTCCTTACCACATTACCTTCTACTTATTTGTCAACTCACTGTAGTTAGATTACTAACTAGCCCAACTACTCTGCTGAAATTGCTTTGCAAAGGGCACCAATATCTCTTAATAGCCAAATTCAATGATATTTTTCAGTGTTTACCTTACCTGGAATCTCCTCCTCAAAAACTTCTTTGAATCTGGTGATACCACCCTCTACCAGTTTTCTGGATAGTCTCTGAAGATTCTGAGACTCAAGACAGTAAAGACCCCTAGATTTGGTAGCTTATGTGCGTCACTTACCGGTTGACTCTGCGAGGACACTTATCCGGCTTGATATCCACCTCGTAGTGGTAGACGTCAATCTTAGGGATGTCCACCTCAAAGTAATTGGCCAGGAGCTTGATTGGTTTCCCCACAGTGCCAATGCCAGGTCGGCGAGGTGCCTGGAACACCTGCTGCAGGGGGGGCAGGTAGGCGCCCGCAGCTACAAGATGAAGAGGCTGGTGAGGGTAGAGTCTAGCAATCTCCTTATCATTCTGATCAGAGAAGGCACAAGGCCTCCCAGAACTGAACGGGAGAGTATAAGGGAAGCCTCTTTCCTGCTTACCCAACCCAACTGAGGGGGTTCCACGGACTCAGACAACCCACGTTCATTTTTTCCAAACCTCCCTCCAGTTAGGAAAATTATCCTTCTTGTCTCTCTTCAATTCATCAAGTGAATACTTAATATGTTTCTATTACATGTTAAGTAGAGGAGCTAAATCTGGCTCCCAATAATAAAACTTTCTTTCTTGTACTAGATTAAGACACCTGCCTACACCAGGTATCTAACAGACCAAGAATGCTTCTCTTCTCTGCCAGCAAGATGCTCACTTCACTTATCACCATCCTGAACATGAAATAGCAACATCGTAATGCTCCTCTGCAATGTAAGCAGGAAGAAGATCCAAAGAAGGTCAGACTAGGGGGATGTGAGGGAGACAATGTTTTAGAACGGATTAAGGCAACTGAATGGCTGAGGTTGGAGATACATAAAAGTTGAAAAGGCTAAAAAAAATACAGTTTGGAGACAAAAGAAAGGAGAAGGGCTGAAACAGGAAGCTGACAAGAGGCCACAACTGGGAATCACAGCAGAAAGAAGCTTGATCTAGGAAAGAGGGAAGGCTGGAGTTAAGGCCTGGGAAATATATAGGTTAGAGTTGGGAGCTTGAGCAAGAAGCAAGGCTGCAACTGGGGAGACAAAGAAGAAAAAGTTTAAAAGAAGAAAAAGCTAAGGAATGAAGACAGGCAGAACACAGGAGACTGGGCCAAGAATAGGCTAGTGTAGAGGACTTGGGAAGGAGAGGCAGCCATTAACATGCTGGAGAAGAATGAGATACTGGGTCTGAGGAGGAGAATAAGGTAACAGAAGGGATCAGTTTCAAGATAGAGCAGGCCCCTGGGAAAGGGCTAGGGCAGGGCCAGCTTCCACTACTTTCTCCTCTCTTGCCACCAGCTAGATTGCTGCCCCTAGTTTTATTTTCTAGCTTTAGGGGAAAGGGAGGAAAAAGGGACACTGCCTAAAAGAAGCCTTTGTCCATAGCTACTATCATCATTGCCACTAGAGAACCAGCCCAGGTGGGAGAGATGGATAAACCAGCCCAGAACCTCCCATCACCATAGCTCTGCTTTCAGAGTCTGCCAGGCAGGGGGGATGGGGCATACCCTCAGCTGGGGGGTCAGGAAGAGGTCAGAACCATTCACCAGAGGGACAAGCTTCCCAGAGCTAAGCTGCTATGTCTCCTTCTAACCACCTGTCAAGCCCAGCCCCACTCTGCAGACAGGGAAATGCAGACAGAAAGGGACGCTCAGCCTGGGGGTAAAGGGCCATCAAGGACCAAGCTACTTAGGGAAGTGAAAGCCTAACTACTAGCACCTGGCTGCCTACCCCAGAAAGAGCTGGACAAAAACTGCACACGAGCAATAGATATATGCAAACACATAGTAAGACACATTCCTGTCATACACACCCAAACACACACTTAGACCTAGATAGTTTACCTTTATATACATACCCCTCACCACCCTAGATGATGAGTTCTTCAAGAGCAGGGACTATATCTTGCCTCCTAGCATATAGGAGGTATCTAACATACAGATATTAAATGAATAAACAAACAGATCCACAGATATATCACAAAGAACACACATGCATACACAGCATACAAACACCTGCAAACTGCTCAAAAACAATTATACACCCTGCACAAAATAAACATCCTGGTGGATATAAGAGATACCCTTCCCTTCCCCAAGTTTTTACATTCCATTCACCTCCATAGCCTTCCAGGCTGAATAATCATTTGGATTCTTGGGAAAAAAGACATCCCCTAGAGCTGGGGCCTGGGTGGAAATGATGGGGGATGGGACACTCTAATCTCAAAGGCTTCTCTTCTCCAGACATAGGACTACACATCAAATTCAGCCTTAGGCACCCTCCACTCCAAGGAGGCTTTGGGAAAACAGGAGAACCCCCTCTTTCCCTTCACCCCCAAACTCGGGAAGGCAAAAGGGAGAACCTCTCTCCCATCCCATCCCCCTGCAAGCCTTAGAGCTGTACAGAGTCCCCCCCTCTTACCCCACCCTTCCCCCAGTTTTTAGTCTGAGAAAGGGAGACACTTCCCTTCAAACCCAGACAGGGACAGAAGGCCACTTTGTGATGCAGATGAGGGCCCCTGCACAGAGGACAAAGCTTGGGCCTTGGGGGGGAAAGGGGCGGGGCTCTTTCTTGCAGACAAAAGCAAGGAGGGAGGGGCCATGAAAAGGACACTCCCCCTCCCCCATCCCCAACCAGCCCTGAGAAGGAAAAGTAACCAAGCTGAAAGGCCTGGCTCAGGGATTCCTTCCCTGCAGTTTTGAGGCCCACATACCTCCTTGAGAGCCAGACTGCCTATTCAAAACACAAACTCAAGGCTAGCTGTCCAGTAAGCAAAGACTAAGAAGCCAACCTCTCCTAAAAAAAATTTGTCAGCACATGAGTATATACAAACTACTAAATATCCATGTATGTGCTTAACCATTTATGTTCACAATGGAATGTGATTCACTTCAATTACTAAATGGGTACTTTGTGTCAGGGCCTAGACACTCACTGTTTCCACAGATAAATTAGATATTACCTCTACCCTCCTGAAGCTCCCAATCCAGTATATGTGCTTAGAACACACCTGAGCACAGAAAGCACATCAGGACATAGCCCAGGGAAGTGAAAACCAGTACCTTTAGTTTTGTGTACTGTATCCTCCAACTTCCAAGAAAATAGTCTCGGCCTAGGAAGGAGGCAGTTATGGGGTCCCTCCATTCACAGCTTCCAGACTGAATTCCAACTACCCCTTCTGATGAGGTAAAGCCGGTCCCACTAGGCTACAGCTGACTCCAGATACCAGGCTCTAGTCCCTTCCCTAGAAGATTATATCTCGCAATAAGAAAAAAAGTAAATTTCTTCATCACTCCAGAGCCTACTAGGAATTCAACAAAATGAAATCATTAGCAGTGTAGTATGGGTGCCAGCTCCCAGCAATCCATCTGGACCTCTGTGACCTACTCCTACTCCATCTAGTACACAGGTTGCTCAAATAGTCTCCAGCCTAGAAAACCAGGAGAATTCCTAAAATGGAGAAAGAATCCTAAGGGAAGGAGAAACGGTTTTCTGAAGTCAGGTGCTCCCTGCATTCTTCATGAAGACCTACACAGCCTTTACGAGGTCATTTTTGTTTGGGGTAAATTAGTCACTAAGTACTTATATATCACCAAATGGATGAGCTGAGTAAATTGGTAGGAGCTATCTCCTTGGGGGTTTGGGGGTTAAGATCAGGCATAAAAAGATAATGATTCTTCCACCAGCAATGAAATTCATGTCCCAAATGAAATGAAATTCTTGTCCTGAACAGAAATCCTATTTCCACCCCTAGGGCAAATGAAAGGAGGTAGTGGGACAAGACCTAAAGGATTCCCAGGTCCAGAATGCTCCTCTGATCAAAGGGTAAGAAATCTAGGACACAGGAAGTGCTACCATTCCACAGCCCATCCTGTAGACTCTGGTCTTGAGGTAGCCCTACCCCAGCCTCTCTGTTCTCATCTCCTTTCACCCTGATTGCCTGTGAATAAGAAGTTAAGACTATCACCTGGAACTCACCAGGGTGAAAGCTATAAACTCCCCCTCTCCCAAACAACTTATTTGTGACAAAAGGCTAACTTGGCAATCTTGGGACTAATAACATGGCCCTGACAGTTTCTGGGGAACAAAGAGAAGAAAAAGAAAAGATATCCAGGGAGGGATAGAAGCCACAAAAAATATTAAAGAATAGAAAGAGAGTAGGCTGTCACCTGAGGAGACATTTCAATGGAAAAATCATCATTTTGGGATTAAAAGGTCCCATCTCTACAAAGTATTGGACCAGAAACGAGGAAACCAGGCAGACAACCCCTTCCAGGTAAACCTGGTCCTGGTCTTGCTCCTTCAGTAACCAACACCCTTTCTAAGTTCTCTCTTCAAGGGGAGGGCATTGCCTCGGTTCCAGTCTTTCCTCACCCCTGGGGCATAAGGCGGCACTTTGGCAATTTCTCTCAACCGGTTCTTGGCAAATTTTGACTGAGGGTTTCCAGGATCAAGTGTAAGAGCCCCAAAGATGGGGATGGGGGCCATTTCTATTTGCACTCTGCCAACTTAACGTTTGAGAGAACGCGCCCCATCAGCGGGCTTCTTTTTCCAAGACAAATCTGGCGGGATGGGGGAGGGTGGGGGGATTCGGGCAGCCACGCCCCCACCACTTCGGGCTGCCCCTTCTAGCTGCCACCTCCGCGCATGCTCCGGCGCCTCCGCTCCAGCTCCCCAGACTCACGGGGGGGAATCCCGGGACTGGATCCCCACCCACCGCCCCCTGACCCTCGCCCTCGCGTCAGGCCCGGCTGGGGCGGAGCTCACAGCCCAGCTCTGGCGCCTCCTCCCAAGAGACACGGAGCCCAGCCCAGCCCCCGCCCCCCGGCATGCAGCAGCACTGGGCCCATCTGTGTCGACCCCCTCCTCTCCTAGACACCTGGAGCCCGCCCCCTGCCACCTGCCGGGCCTCTCCCTAGGCCTCCCGGGATCTCCGGGAGTCCTTACGTGCGTTCAGGCCCTTCTCCCAGATTACTTCCCACCTCCAGGAGTGCATACAGCCTCCTTTGATAAACAGCCCCCGTCTTAGGGCTTCCTTCACAAGGTTTCCCCCGGAACTGCATACAGCCCCCCCTTCAAACTGGGCCCCCCATCCCATAAGAGCCCCTCTCCTCACTCAGGAAGCCTTTCCTCACTCGGAAATCCTGTTCTTCACGCGGGAGTCACCCGGTCCTTGGAGCACGCACCGTCCCCCACTCCCGGGGGCCCTTACCTGCTCCCGAGGGTCCCGCTTCCATCCCATATACCCGTGCGGAGGTCAGGCGGCCCGGAGACTGTGGAGTCCAGAGTGAGGGGCCTAGGTACCCCGCACTCTAGCTGCACGGGCTTCCGGGCCGGGCTCGGCACCCCCCCCCCAAGCCCGGCCGCTCGCGCCGCTGCCCCCGCAGCCTCCGTTGCCGCCGCCGCCGCGGAGCCTGCAGCAGCTCCCCCTGCGAGCGCCCGGCCAGCTGCCAGTGCGCAGGCGCGACCGCCAGGCCCAGGGGGCGGACGGGAACGAGTCAAGCGGGGCGCTCCGACGGCAACAAAGGCCAATGGAGAGGGGCGGGAGCACCGGGGACCTGAGGCAGCGGCCCCTGGCGGTCACCCGTGGCCATGCAGCCCGGCGGGAGGGCTCCGGTAAAGGCGCCGCGGAACCGCGCAGCGGCGTAAGTTGGGGTGGGGCGATGGGGGGAGGGGGTCTACCCCCACCGCCCCACCCACCCACCCACCCCCGGTAGCAGCCTCCGGCCGTGTGTCTTTTCCCCAAACAAGTCCCTCCAAACCTACATACAGCCTTCCCCCTTTGCACAGCCAAACGCGTATTTCAGGAACCCCACCTCATTCCCAGGCCCTCCCCACACACACTCAGGGCGCCCCATCACCCAGGGGCCCTGCCTCCCACCTCTCCTCCCAATCACCCTCATCCTTCAAGCTTCGGCTGCAAAGCGCCTGCCTCCGCGAAGCCTTTCTGCGTCCCTAGTCACTGAACTCACTGACGCCACCCTCTCTTCCAGGCCGAGTGCTGGGCGCTGGGACCACACACGAAAGAGACCCTGCCTACCCTGTAAGATGTCACAGTCTCAACTTAAGTGCGACTAGAGTTCTATCTGCGGGATCTGGGAAGCACCTGCCTACACTTTTTCATCCAGATCTCACTCCTGAACGCGGTCAATCTGCTTTGGTCCTCATCACGTCACTTAAAATACTTTTTGTCTCAAAATTCAAAGGATAATTTTCTATTCTTATTTTTCCGCAGACTTTGGCACTGACCTCTCCTTCATGAGGCTTAGTTGGCTTCAGAATTTTTAAAACTCTCCTATTGCCTAATCTTTTTCAGTCTTCAAGGGTCCCGTGTTGCTTTTTTGCCCCAATAAGGAACAGTGTTCACTGTGGTTTTAAATCCAGCTCTCTTATTCCACCTTCTGCTTTTTCCTCGAAGGTCTCATCCATTTTTATGGCTCAACCATCCCTCCAAATCTCTATCTCCAGCCACGTCTTAAACTCATATTTCCAAGTGTATGCTGGACAGCTCCATCTGGATCTCCAGTACTTCAAATTTGGAGTCCAAAATCAAACTCTTTATCTTTCCCCCCAAATGTGCTTGTTCTATGCCTCCCTTCTCTGCAGATGGATACAGTTTCCAGAAATGACAGATTCTCTCCCTTGCTTCTTGCCCCCATTCAGCACTTCACCAAGTCCTGACATGCTTACCCCCTGACTTGCTCCCACATGACACCCCACCATTCTGCAGGCTCCTTGTGCTAGTGTAGATCCTTGGTGCTGGGGCACACCTTGCCAAAAGTAACAGAGCCACTTCCTTGCTAGTCTCACAGTTTCTGGGAACATTTCTCTCATTCAGTTTGCTGCAGATGAGAGGTGGTAAGAGACCCAGCTCAAACATCACTTTCCCATATATTCATGTGTGTTCAACCACATGTATTTTTTGATGCCTACTTTATGCTGTGCAAAGGACTAAGAACTTAAGAGAAAGATCATACCCAGTCCCTACCCATAAGGATATTAATTTCTGACACTTACCATAGTATACTTTGCTTCTCTCTAGCAGAGGTTATCAAATAGCAAGCATCATAGTCACCTGGAGAGCTTGTTAAAACAGACTGCTGAGTCCCGCCTCCAGAGCTTGTGATTCAATAGGTCTTGGGTAGAACCCAAGAATGTTCATTTCTTTTTTTTTTTTTTCTCCTTCAGGGTGCATTTCTAATAAGTTGCTAGATGAGGCTGATGCTGCTGATCTCGGGACCACACTTTGAGAACTAATGCTCTACAGCATAAAGTTAAGAACAAAGACTCAAGGGGGCCCTAGGTGGCTCAGTCATTAAGCGTCTGCCTTTCCGGGATCAAGCCCTGCTCTCTGCTCAGCAGAAAGCCTGCTTCTCCCTCTCCCACTCCCCCTGCTTGTGTTCCCTCTCTTGCTGTGTCTCTCTCTGTCAAATAAATAAATAAAATCTTAAAAAAAGAAAGAAAGAGGAAAGGAAAGAAAGACTCCAGAGCGAGCCTGTTTTGGCTTTAATCCTGGTGCTGCCATTTACTAGCTGTGTAACATGGGGCAAATTATTTTATTTTAAGATTTTATTTATTTGACAGAGAGAGAAATCACAAGTAGGCAGAGAGAGGGGGAAGCAGGCTCCCCACTGAGGAGAGAGTGGGGATCCAGCCCAGATCCCAAGATCATGACCTAAGCCAAGTGCTTAATCCACTGAGCCACCCAGGGGCCCCTGGGCAAATTACTTACTTTCTCTGTATCTCAATTTCCTCCTCCCCCATTTTAAAAGATAGAAATAGCCTACCTCATTGGTCTGCTGTTAATATACACAAAGACCTTAGAACAGTACCTAGAAGAATGTAGACAAAGTATTCTAAATACTTTGCACAATATTCTAAGTTCCTGAAGAAAAGGGACCGAATCAGATGCATCTCTGCCCCCTTTAGTGCCTGGCACAAGCTGTGCCTACAATGATCAGTAAATATGGATTGATCTGAATCAAAGAGATGGCATCAAAACATGCCCAGAAATAGCAGGACCTCTGCTTTGGCATAACCAAGCATTCCATTAGAAAAGTTGGAATCCCCATTCTAAATTCCAAGTCTCGCACTTAACTTTGTGAAAAGGCATTAGTCACTATTCTGACTCATCTCCAAAGTGGCTAATAGAGTCAAGCTTGGCCCTGGCAGACCATCTCCATCACCCAGGATTTCATTCTAGGCTAGGCAAAGAGGTATAGTTTAAGGGAAATCCTCATAGCATTTTGTTTTTGTTTTTTTAATTCTAGGGCTTAGGCCTTTTTTAAAGATTTTATTTATTTGACAGAGAGAGAGACAGTAAGAGAGGGAACAAAGCAGAGGGAGTGGGAGAGGGAGAAGCAGGCTTCTTGCCTAGCAGGGAGCCCTATGTGGGGCTCAATCCCAGGATCCCTAAGGCAGATGCTTAAGGACCAAACCACCCAGGCACCCACATTTTGGTATTTTTATGCAGACAAACTTCTTCCAGTAACTCTTGATGTACTTTTGCTAGAAAGCTACTGGATCCTTGGCTATTTGCCATTCAATCCTTGCATCTCAGTCCACTGCTAACTCACACCCAAAAGCCTCTGTTGTGTGGGCCAGAGCCCAGATCTTTCCACTTACATACCTTCTCTATAGCCAGAGTTTCCTGGCCATAGATCAAGAATGGCCTGGGAAAAAGATTGCATCTCCATCTATATTTTCCCCTTTTTATATTTAAAATACAGTCTGGGAACAATGAGATCAAAGTCCATCTATATTTTTCCTCTTTTTTATATTTAAAATAGTCTGAGAACAATGAAATCAAGGTATTATAATAGGAATAAAACAAATCATATATCCTAATATCAGGAAAAGAATTACCAACAGCTCTCGCATGTACCATCTCTTTTTATCTATAATAAATATATTTCTCACATATTTCAGGAGATAATTTTCAAAATCAGAAATCATGAACAGTGGAATTAATAAATGCCAACTCGTACTTTGAGAAGACTTATGAAATTTGAAATTTGTAGGCTTTTTAAAAATTACTTTTTAAAATAAATATTTAGTTGAGAGAGTCCACATATTTGAGCAGGGGGAGGCGCAGAGGGAGAGAGAATCTCAAGCAGATTCCGCACAGAGCTTGGAGCCAGAGGTGGAGATCTTGCTCAGGACCCTGAGATCATGACCAGAGTGGAAATCAAGAGTCCAACACCTAACAGACTGAGCCCCGCCAGAGGTACCCTGAAAATTACTCTTTTTAAATTGGGGTATAATTGACAGATAATAAATTGTACCTATATAATGTGTACGATTTAATCAATTCTAACTTACATGTCAACCTAAGAAACCACCACCACAATCAGGACACTGAACATATCTTCCACTCCCAAATTTTAAAACTTATCACAAGGAATAAATAAAAGGTGATTTTTTACATAATTACAGACTAAAGAATTTGAAACCCTAAGTAAATTTTAAAATTACATACATACTTTTTCTTCAAAAAATGAAAAACAAGGATCAAAAACAAGAATTGAGCAACAATTACAGAAGACACAGAGGAAGTTATCAAAAACGACCGAAGAACATCTGGCCCCAAAGTTTCACTGTTTAATACTTCCAATCATTCCTGAGGTGCCTGGCTGGCTCAGTTGGTGGAATATGCAACTCTTGATCTGGGGGGTTGTGGGTTCAAGCCCCATGTTGGGTATAGAGATTACTTAAAAATTAAATCTTAAGGGACGCCTGGGTGGCTCAGTTGGTTAAGCAGCTGCCTTCGGCTCAGGTCATGATCCCAGTGTCCTGGGATCGAGTCCCACATCGGGCTCCTTGCTCGGCAGGGAGCCTGCTTCTCCCTCTGCCTCTGTCTGCCTGTGCTCGCTCTCTCCCTCTCTAACAAATAAATAAATAAAATCTTTTAAAAAAAAATTAAATCTTAAGGGCGCCTGGGTGGCTCAGTGGGTTAAAGCCTCTGCCTTCGGCTCGGGTCATGATCCCAGGGTCCTGGGATCGAGCCCCACATCAGGCTCTCTGCTCAGCAGGGAGCCTGCTTCCTCCTCTCTCTCTCTCTCTCTGCCTCTCTGCCTACTTGTGATCTCTATCTGTCAAATAAATAAAATTTTTTAAAAAATTATATCTTAAAAAAATACTTTCAACCATTCTTGAAAGAAATAATTTCTGTTCCATTATATGAATGGTTCTAAGACATAAGAGGAAGAGGAATTTTCCTAATTTGTGCACAGTTGCAGATAAAGATCATCGCTTATCAGATGATATTATAAAAAGAGATCTCAAGAACATGGAGGATGCAAAAATCACAAGTCAAATACTAGCATATAGAATTCTGTAAGAGATTAAAATAATGATAATAATAACAGCTAATATTATTGTTTCTTTTTTTAAGATTTTATTTATTTATCTGAGAGAGAGAGAGAGAGAGATAGACAGCAAGGGAGGGAATACAAGCAGGGGGAGTGGGAGGAGGAGAAGCAGGTTTTCTGCGGAGCAAGGAGCCTGATGCGAGGCTCGATCCCAGGACCCTGGGATTGTGACCTGAGCTGAAGGCAGACACTTAACAACTGAGACACCCAGGCACCCCTATTTTATTTTAAAATAAACTCTATGCCCAACACAGGGTTTGAACTTACGACCCTGAGATCAAGAGTAATATGCTCTACCAACTGAGCCAGCCATGTGCCCCAGCAATAGCTAACATTATTAAATATTTACTTAATATTAAGGGCCAGGTATGATTCCAACACTTTACATACATTAACTCACATACTCCTCACAAAAATCTTGGTGAATCATAAAACAGATAGGTTGGTTTGGACTGAGAAGCAATAGGTAAATAACCAGCACAGCAAGTATTATTATTAAAAATGGAGACACAGTGGGGTGCCTGGGTGGCTCAGTCAATTGAGCATCAGATTCTTGATTTCAGTTTGGGTCATGATCTCAGGGTCCTGAGACAGAGCCCCATGTCAAGCTCCACACTGAGCATGGAGCCTGTTTAAGATTCTCTCTCTCACTCTGCCCCTCCCCCTAGTCATGCACATTTTCTCTCTCAAAACAAAAATCTAAATAAATAAATAAATAGTGGAGACATAGGGACGCCTGGGTGGCTCAGTTGGTTAAGCGGCTGCCTTCGGCTCAGGTCATGATCCCAGCATCCTGGGATCGAGTCCTGCATCGGGCTCCTTGCTCAGCGGGGAGCCTGCTTCTCCCTCTGCCTCTGCCTGCCACTCTGTCTGCCTGTGCTTGTTCGCTCTCTCTCCCTCTCTCTCTGACAAATAAATAAATAAAATCTTTAAAAAAAAAATAAGGGACGCCTGGGTGGCTCAGTTGGTTAAGCGGCTGCCTTCGGCTCAGGTCATGATCCCAGCACCCTGGGATCGAGTCCCATATCGGGCTCCTTGCTCGGCAGGGAGCCTGCTCCTCCCTCTGCCTCTGCCTGCCTCTCTGTCTGCCTGTGCTCTCTCTCTCTCTAATAAATAAATAAAATCTTAAAAAAAAAAAAAAATTAAAAAAAAAATAAAAAATAGTGGAGACATAGATAAGTAATTTGCCTAAATATCACACAACTTGTAACTGGCAGAGGCAGAACTTGAACTCAGGCTGAAGGGTTCCAGGGTCAACACTCTTAATCACACTACATGACATTATTTTTTTTATTAAAGATTTTATTTATTTATTTGACAGACAGAGATCACAAGTAGGTGGAGAGGCAGGCAGAGAGATAGGAGGAAGCAGGCTCCCCGCCAAGCAGAGAGCCCAATGTGGGGCTCAATCCCAGGATCCCGGGATCACGACCCAAGCTGAAAGCAGAGGCTCCAACCCACTGAGCCACTCAGGCGCCCCACTAACGGACATTATTAAAGAAAAGCATAACACAAACATAAGGTTAATTCAGTGATGGTTCAAAAATAAATACCTTAATATGCCATGAAGGTAGTTAAAATAAAAACAAACATGATGACAGTAATAGATAAAAATATTTTATACATTTTAATACCCATTCTTAAGAAAATAATTAAAAATCACTCATCCTGGGGCACCTGGGTGGCTCAGTGGGTTAAAGCCTCTGCCTTCGGCTCAGGTCATGATCCCAGGGTCCTGAGATCAAGCCCCACATCTGGCTCTCTGCTCAGCGGGGAGCCTGCTTCCCTTCCTCTCTCTGTCTCTGCCTGCTTCTTTGCCTACTTGTGATCTCTGTCAAATAAATGAACAAAATCTTTAAAAAAAAAATCACTCATCCTTAACAAGATAATACTTTTAGCTAGTGGGGAAGCAGTAGATATTTTTCTTTTAAAACAAGAATAAATAAGGTCACTATATACCACTAATATTATTTCATTTATTTAGAAGGGAGGGAAGGGGAAAGGGAGAGGAAGAGAATTTTAAGCAGGTTTCATGCCTAGCACCAAGCCCAATGCAGAGGTTGATCTCACAACCCTAAGATCATGACCTGAGCCAAAATCAAGAAGTCCAACATTTAATCCACTGACCCATCCAAGCTCCTCCCATTTACACTATTTTAATACTGGTTTAGATATTCTAGCCAGGAAAGAGAGAGGAGGGGAGGGGCACACGTGGTGGAGAGAGAAATATAAACTTTGTATAACTAAGATAAGTACGATAAACTGAATATATAAGAATATATCTTTATATTGATGCAATTATATAACAAGAAAATATAAAATTTTACTAAAACTAGTAAGACTAAGTGGAAAGATTGAAGAAAATAAACAAAAATCTGTAGCATTCACTGCTCACACAAGTAATAACAATTAGAAAATATAATGATAAAATATCCAATTTAGGGGATGCCTGAGTGGCTCAGGTAAGCATCTGCCTTTGGGTCAGGTCCTAGGATCGAGTCTGCTTCTCCCTCTTCCTCTGCCTTTCCTCCCTGCTCATGCTCTCTCTCTTCCTCTCTCTCTCAAATAAAATTTTTTTAAAAACTTAGAAATAAATTTAATATGATATATTTGTGACTGAGAAACTCTATAAGAATCAATAAAGAGACATATAAAAGCCTAAGTAGAGAGAGGCCAAGCTCCTGAATGGAAAAAAAACAAATAATATAATAATTTTTTTGGATCCTTGCTACTCCAGTCCCAAGTTCTGAGGACTAGAATCAGGTATCCCCACCCATCCCCATGTATTGCACTCAAGAAATACGAAGAGGTAAGGATAGATTCTGCTAGTCGCTACCCCTAAGAAGAGATAAATATATAGGATCAATGCTACCAAACAGAAATATCATGTGAGCTACATAAATAATTTTAGATTTTCTACTGGCCACATTATAAAAAACAAAAAGGAAGCAGGTGAAATCAATTTTAAAACTACATTTTATTTAATCCAAAAATATTATTTAAACATGTCATCTGTATAAAAATTACTAATATTTTACATTCCTTTTTTATGTAAGTCTGAAATGTGGTGTGTATTTTACAGTTGTAGTACATTTCAATTCAGACTAGCAACATCTCAAGTGTTTGATACATGTGGAAGTGGCTACTATATTGGACAACACAGATGATCATTTCAATGCAATTTTGACTATAATAACAGAGGCAACATGAGTGTCGTGGGAACTCAGAAGATACATATCTGGAATAATCAGTCTGGAATAATCAGGGTAGGTTTCCTAGAAGAGGTACCTACTTAAACAGGCCTGTGAGGGTGAGCAGGAATTAGCCAGGCAAAGGAAGGATGAGAGGAAACATACTAAGCATCATTAGCAGAGAGCATAAAGGTGAGAAACAGCACATATTCCAGGAACTGTCAGTAGTAATATTCTAGCATAAAGATGGAAGCAAGAACAGTGAGAAGAGCCTAGAGAAGTATACTATGCTCAAATCTGCCCACTCTCTCCCCAGTCCAAGCCAGGGTAGGGGCAGCAGGGGGAGGGACAGAAGGAGCTGTCCCTGGTTCTGACACCCAAGGCATTCTCACAATGTAGTTCCACTCAGATTCATAGTTCATTTCCACCCAGGCTGGAGAGGAACTGACCCAGATGGAGGTCCCCAAAACCTAAACCTAACCTAGCAGAATAGGAGATCCCTTTGGACAGGCTAGCTCTGAGTGGGCTGAAGAATCTTAGGAACATCCAAATCTGGGAAGAGAAATCTAGGATATCCTCTTCGATATAAAAGGAGATATAGGGGTGCCTGGGTGGCTCAATGCTTAGTTAAGCCTCTGCCTTCGGCTCAGGTCGTGATCTCAGGATCCTGGAATCAAGCCCCACATCAGGCTCTCTGCTCAGCAGGGAGCCTGCTATCCTCTGTCAAATAAATAAATAAAATCTTTAAAAAAAAAGTACGTATAGATTTACCATAACAAATGAACCCCAAAGATGGTAGTCAGCCTGTGGTGTCCTATCTCTATGTCTTAGAAAATGTAAACTAACAATTCGACTTTCAAGTCAGAATCTATCTGGGTGGATGCTACCACACTGTTGATTACTGGTAAGGTTAGGGGCAGAATTAACTCTTACTATCTTCCTTCAGCTCCATTAATCCATAAGGGGGCTCAATGGAAAAATATTTACAATAAGTAAGGCCTCAGTATATCAATAGCCAAGGAAAAGGATAGTCTGTACAAGTAGGACTATATAATTATCACTCATTCAAAAGAAAGCCAACCTAGGGACGCCTGGGTGGCTCAGTTGGTTAGGCAGCTGCCTTCGGCTCAGGTCATGATCCCAGCGTCCTGGGATCGAGTCCCACATCGGGCTCCTTGCTTGGCGGGGAGCCTGCTTCTCCCTCTGCCTCTGCCTGCCACTCTGTCTGCCTGTACTCGCTCTCTCTCTAACAAATAAATAAATAAATGAATAAATCTTAAAAAAAAAAAGCCAACCTAGAATAATAATTATATACCCATTAATTTTTTAAAATCTTATTACCTACTTAATGATAAAGATATTGTGATGGAACTGGTACAGTGCCATTTTATATCAGTATGATCCTATGAAAAGCAATCTGGCAATCATTTCGAATCATTAAATACTTCTACAGTGAATAAAGAAATTGAGTCAGTAGTTTAAAATCTTCCCACAAAACAAAGTGTATTAAATAGTTTTAAAGGAGAGTTCTGCCAAACATTCAAGGAATAACAACAGATCATTTGAGTCTTATACAAACTTTTCCAGAGAAGAAAAAATGGAATACTCCCCAAGTTAGTATAAACTTGATATCAAAACCAACAAAGACCAAACAGTACCTGTCCCAAGAATGCAAGATGATTTAACAATAGAAAATCTGTTGGGATGCCTGGGTGGCTCAGTTGGTTAAGCAGCTGCCTTTGGCTCAGGTCATGATCCCAGTGTCCTGGGATTGAGTCCCACATCAGGCTCCTTGCTCAGCAGGGAGCCTACTTCTCCCTCCGCCTCTGCCTGCCACTCTGTCTGCCTGTGCTTGCTCCCGCTCTCTCCCTCTGACAAATAAAGGAATAAAATCTTAAAAAAAAAAAAAAGAAAATCTGCAAATGTTGTGTTAAAGAAGAAAACCAATTATGACCAGCTTACAGATGCAAAGAAAAATCATTTAATGGGGCACCTGGCTGGCTCACTGGGTGGAGCATGTGACACTTGATCTCGGGGTTGTGAGTTCGAGCACCACACTGGATGTAGAGGCTACTTAAAAAAATTTTTTTTAAATCTTTTTTTTAAGATTTTAATATTTTTAAAATATTTTTAAGATTTTTTAAAAATTTTTTAAGATTTTTTTAAAGATTTTTTTAAAGATTTTATTTATTTGACAGAGAGATTACAAGTAAGCAGAGAGGCAGGCGGGGGGCGGGGCGTGGGGAAGTAGGCTCCCCACTGAGCAGAGAGCGCGATGCGGGGCTCGATCCCAGGACCTGAGATCATGACCTGAGCCAAAGGCAGAGGCCTAAGCCACTGAGCCACCCATTTTAAAAAAATTTTTTTAAAAGGGGCGCCTGGGTGGCTCAGTAGGTTATGTGACCAACTCTTGATTTCAGCTCAGGTCATGATCTCAGGGTCATGAGACCAAACCCAGTGTCAGGCTCCACACTGGGCATGCAACCTGAAATTCTCTCTCTCTCCCTTCCTCCGGCCCCTCCCCGCCAAAAGAGAAAAAAATCTTTAAAAAAAGAAAAGAAAAATCACTTAATAAAATTCAATATCTATTCATGATTTTTAAAAAAATCTTACATGTGCCTGGGTGGCTCAACTGGTTAAGCAGCCAACCCTGGATTTCAGCTACGGTTCTTGGTCTTCAGGTCCTGGGACCAAGCCCCGAATCTGACTTTGAGCTCAGTAGGGAGTCTATTTGAGGATTCTCTCTCTCCCTCTCCTTTTGCCCTTCTCCCTGCTTGCTCTCTCTCTTCTCTCTAACAAATAAATAAATCTTTAAAAAATCTCAGCAAACCAAGAAAAAGTAGTTTCTTAAATTATTAAAAGCTATCTACTAAGGGGCACCTGGGTGGTTTAGTCAGTTAAGCACCCGACTCTTGAACTCAGCTCAGGTCTTGATCTCAGGATTGTGAGTTCAAGCCCTATGCTGGGCTCCATACTGGGCATGGAGCCTTTTTTTTTTTAAGGTATCTACTAAAACCTTGTAGCAAATACTGTTTAAATTAATATTACAGGGGTGCCTGGTTGGCTCAGTCAGTTAAGCATCTGACTCTTGGCTTCAGTTCAGGTTGTGATCTTGGGATTTTTTTTTTTTTTTTTGTGATCTTGGGCTCTTAAGACTGAGCCCTGAGTTGGGCTCTGTGCACTGGGCATGGAGACTGCTTGAGATTTTCTCACCCTCTCCCACTACCCCTCCCACTCATGTTCTCTCTCTCTAAAATAAATAAACAAATCTAAAAAAAATAAATTAATATTATATTGTGAAAATGTTCCAACACACACAAAAGGAGAGTGACTAGTATAATGACCTCCCAGGTACCCATCATATACCTATCATCCAGATGTAACAATTACAAAATACAAACTTTATTCTTTTTTTTAAAGATTTTATTTATTTATTTGACAGAGAGAGAGAGAAAGAGAGAGCACAAATAGGCAGAGTGCCAGTCAGAGGAGGAGGGAGAAGCAGGCTCTTGACTGAACAGGGAGCCTGAGATTCGACTTGATCCCAGGACCCTGGGATCATGACCTGAGCCAAAGGCAGACGCTTAACTGACTGAGCCACCCAGGCGCCCCAACAAACTTTGTTCTTAATAGTAAAACATCGGAAGTACTCTCTTTAAAATCTGGACCAAGACAAACAGGTCCTTACTTATTTCAGCGTTGTGCTGGAGGTCTAGCCAGTACAGTAGGAACAAAAGAAAAGTTAGAAGACTAGAAAGAAAGAAATAAAATGTATTATCCACAAATGATACAACTGTCTATGAAAAAAACCCAAAAATAACCTACAGACATTACTGCATATGCAAAAGTAGAATTCAGCAGGACTGATAAATAAGAGATTAATATTCTTAAAAATCCATTGGAGGAAAAAGATAGTAACTTACAATAGCAAAAGAAATAAGTAAGTACCAAGGAATAAATATGACAAAAGGTATACAGGACCTGTATAGAAAAAAATTACAAAAATTTTATTAAGAAAACATTTTAAAAGGGCACCTGGGTGGCTCAGTGATTAAGTGTCTGCCTTCATCTCAGGTCATGATCCTAGGGTCCTGGGATCGAGCCCCACATTAGGCTCCCTGCTCAGGGGGAAGACTGTTTCTCCCTCTCCCATTCCCCCTGCTTATGTTCCCTTTCTCACTGTGTATCTCTCTGTCAAAAGAATAAATAAAAAGAAAAAAAAAAAACATTTTAAAAGACCTAAAAAAATGGAGGAAAAAACTCTGCTCCTAGATAAACAGTCTCATTATTTTATTCTCAAACTCACCTACAGATTCAGAAGAATCATAATAAAAGTTCCTCAATGGAGGGGCGCCTGAGTGGCTCAGTGGGTTAGGCCTCTGCCTTCGGCTCGGGTCATGATCTCAGGGTCCTGGGATCGAGCCCCGCATCAGGCTCTCTGCTCGGCGGGAAGCCTGCTTCCTCCCCCTCTCTCTGCCTGCCTCTCTGCCTGCTTGTGATCTCTCTCTCTGTGTCAAATAAATAAATAAAATCTTAAAGAAAAAAAAAGTTCCTCAATGGAGCCCTGGGTCGCTCAGTTGTTGCGTGTTTGCCTTCGGCTCAGGTCATGATCCCAGGGTCCTGGGATTGAGCCCTGCATCAGGCTCTCTGCTCTGCAGGGAGCCTGCTTCTCCTTCTCCCTCTGCCCCTGCTTGTGTTCCCTCTCTTGCTCTCTCCCTCTCGATCTCTGTCAAATAAATAAATAAATCATCTTTAAAAAAAGGGTTACATCAAGTTTTTATGACTTTGTGTTTTATAACTTGAAAAGTTTATTTTAAAATCTATATAGGGGACGCCTGGGTGGCTCAGTTGGTTAAGCAGCTGCCTTCAGCTCAGGTCATGATCCCAGCATCCTGGGATCGAGTCCCACATCCAGCTCCTTGCTCGGCAGGGAGCCTGCTTCTCCCTCTGCCTCTGCCTGCCTCTCTGTCTGCCTGTGCTACATCTCTCTCTCTCTAACAAATAACTAAATAAAAAAAAAAATCTTAAAATCTATATAGATCAATAGCGTCCCAAAGAATAGCAAAGACAGGGACGCCTGGGTGGCTCAGTTGGTTAAGCAGCTGCCTTCGGCTCAGGTCTTGATCCCAGTGTCCTGGGATCGAGTCCCACATCGGGCTCCTTGCTCGGTGGGGAGCCTGCTTCTCCCTCTGCCTCGGCCTGCCACTCTGTCTGCCTGTGCTCACTCTCTCTGACAAATAAATAAATAAAATCTTTAAAAAAAAAAAAAAAGAATAGCAAAGACACTTATGAAGAAAAATTATAAGGTGGAGGAATTTGTCCTTCCAGATATCAAGTCTTATTACCTAACTATGGTAAATAAAGACAGTGAGATAGGGGCTTAAGGTTAGATACATTGGCTTAGGGTTAAATAACTCTGCAGTCTGGAAACAGACCCATGCATGGATGGATGCAGTACTGATGGAGGTGGCATTTCAGACCACTAGGCAAAGGACAAATTATTCAGTATGGAAAAATTAAAAATGGGAGACCTACCTCACTCCATACACAAAATCAACACCTGTGAAAGGCAAGTGTTGAAAAATGTGTAGGAAAAAATGTCTAGAGAAGGGGAAGAATTTCTTAAGCATAAAATAGTAACTAAAAACATTCTGACCATTTTTTAAAAAAAGAATATGAATTCTACTAGATTAAATTTAAGAAATTTAGTTAATCAAAAGGCATTACGAAGGAAGTGACAAAGCAAAAACAAATAGTTACAATATATACAACCAACAAATTATAAATTTCCAATATATAGGTAACAATTCCTATAAAATCAGTAAGAAAGACAACTGTATGTATTTTTTATAGGCAAAACTCATGCACAACCATTTCACAGAAGAGGAAATATGCAGAATGAAAAAACATATAAAAGGTTCAGTCTCAGGGCGCCTGGGTGGCTCAGTGGGTCAAAGCCTCTGCCTTCAGCTCAGGTCCTGATCCCAGGGTCCTGGGATAGAGCCCCGCATCGGGCTCTCTGCTGGGAGGGAGCCTGCTTCCTCCTCTCTCTGCCTGCCTCTCTGCCTACTTGTGATCTCTGTCTGTCAAATAAAATCTTTAAAAAATAAAAAGTTCAGTCTCATTATTCAGGAGGAAAACAAGAAGTAAGATCACAGTGAGACATCAACTTCACCTACTAAAGTGGGTAAAACGCAAGGATGTAGCACAATGAGAACTCTTAGATCCTGTTAGTGTAAACTGCTACAACAAACACACTATCTTGTAAAGCTGAAAATGTGCATAAACTACAACCCATCTATTTTGGTCCAAAGAAACCTCTGCTTTCACCAATAAGAGATAGGCGTAAGAATCTAAGCAGCAGAAGCACCTGGATGGCTCAGTCAGTTAAGCTGTCTGCCATCAGCTCAGGTCAGGATCCCAGAGTCCTGAGATAGAACCCCACCTTGGGCTCCTTGCTTAGCAAAGGAGCCTGCTTCTCCTCTGCCCTCTGCCCCTGCTCATATGCCCTCTCTCTTGCTCACTCTCTCAAATAAATAAATAAAATATTAAAAAAAAAAAAAAAGAAAGAATCTGAATAGCACTGTTATTTTCAATACTCAAGATAATGAAAACAACAGTAACAGTAGAATAAAGTAGGATAGATATAAATCTCAGAAACATGATACTTAGTGACAAAACAAGCTGCAGAAGAATGCATACAATATGAATCTACACACAACAATTAAAAATATGCAAAAGTTGGGCTCCTGGGTGGCTCAGTTGGTTAAGCAACTGTCTTCAGCTCAGGTCATGATCCCGGAGTCCCAGGATCGAGTCCCACATCGGGCTCCCAGCTCCACGAGGAGTCTGCTTCTCTCTCTGTCTCTCTCTCCTCTCTCATGCTCTCTCTCACTCTCTCTCTCTCTCTCTCTCTGAAATAAATAAATAAAATCTTAAAAAAAATTTTTTTTAAAAATATGCAAAAGTCAACTATGTGGTTTAAGGGTACAATTATGTATTTTTAAACAATTCAGAAAAGCAAGGGAATGGTAAACCCAAATATCAAGATGGAAGTTACATCTAAAAGGAAAAATATGGGAAGCCTGGGTGGCTCAGTTGGTTAAGCTCAGGTCATGATCCTGGCGTCCTGGGATTGAGTCCCATATGGGGCTCCTTGCTCGCCAGGGAGCCTGCTTCTCCCTCTGCCTCTGCCTGCCACTCTGTCTGCCTGTGCTCGCTCTCTCTCTGACAAATGAAAATAAATAAATAAAAAATAAAAAAAATAAAAGGAAAAATATGACTGGATTTTGAAGAAACACATTTAGAAAGATTAGGTTAAAAACAAAACAAACAACAAAAAAACAAGGTAAAAGTAATATTCTCCCTCTCTTTTTCTTTTTTTTTGATAAACTAAATGGTAATAGGTGTTCATTATAGCATTCTTCTTTATATCATACATAAATTATAACTATTCTTTTATAACTATCTGTGTGATTTTATACAACCAATTTAGTCTCACTGTGCCTCATCTGTTTTCTCATCGGTAAACCTTAGAAAAACAATACCCACCTCTATACAGATGTTGGGAGAATGAAATTGTTTAATATATATAAAATGCTTAGAACAATGGCTCAACTTAAGGTGTACAGATTCACTCATTGCCTATTTTCAGTGCGGTACTTCTTACCTCAAATGTACTTAATATCTCCCAGACTAAGATTTGTTTTATCCTCCCCCGAATAAACCTTCATTCTTCTATTAGACTGGATACAGCCCAGATGGGCACTCAGCTGACTGTAGTAAAATCTGAAGATGACCTGGGCAGACTTTAACCATTCTTTCAATATATCTTCCTTAAAAAAATATATATATATATGTATATATATATTTATATGTATGTATATATATATTTATATGTATGTATGTATGTCTTTATTTATTTATTTGACAGAGAGAGAGACAGCAAGAGAGGGAACATAAGCAGGGGGAGTTTGAGAGGGAGAAGCAGGCTTCTAGCCAAGCAGGGAGCCCCACAGCAGGGCTTGATCCCAGAACCCTGGTATCATGACCTGAACCCAAGGCAGTTGCTTAATGACTGAGCCACCCAGGCCCCCCAACATATCCTCCTTTTTTAAAGCACCACCTTCATATCCATGTCTGTCAAATAAATAAAACCTTTATAATTAAAAAAGAAGAGAAAAGAAAATTAGAAGAGCCATTCATTAGGTCCCACATCTGAACGATAAAAAGATCCAGTTGAGGAAGGAGGATGGGAAAAATGGGGAAGAAATCATCAAAGATCTAATACAAAAACTTTCTCAGACGTAAAGGGCACCAGTGCCCAGAAAGGGGTCATTCTGTGCTCAGTCAGCACACTGAGACCATTTAAAAAGCAAAACAAAACAAAAAACTCACGTAAGAGCACAAATTCCAAAATTTCCGGGGGAGAGGGCGGGGAGAGCTTAGAGCTTGCTCTGAGCGCACTTAGCACACGTTTTTGGTTATTTCTCACTGTCTTATAGGAGGGCAGTGACAGTGTACCCCCTCCTCACTGACAGGTTCACTGCCAAACGCACCGCCTGGAAAAGAGTAGGGGCCCTAGGAACTGCTGCCTCAGTCTTGTGTCCTTCCCGAGATACATCATCCCCTCCGCACCGTCTCCGAAATCCCTCAGGATTTACGCGGGCATTTCGGAGGGTGCAGAGCCGTCGCATCGACCTGACGGATGACTCCCAAAATGAATCCCAAATATTGTCCAGATTTTTCTTCGCGATTCGACGGAAAGGCCTCGGGGTCCGGAGTCAAAAAGCGCTACGTTTGAGTGCTGGCTCCTACTCACAAGCTGTGCGACCTGAGGCAATTCAACCCCCTCCACAGAAGTTTACTGACCTCCAGCCACAGGGCTGGGACGCACGTAAGGGGCACTTGGGTGACAAGTGCGAAACAGTCCTTTCCCCTGAGTTCACGGTTGAAGGGAGAGACAGACCAAAAGGAAAAAAAAAATTACCACAGCTTCCCGCGTTCCCCACTTTCGAGTCCATTTTCCACACAGCTTCAAAACAGCATTTCAAACTGAACACGGGCTACACCACTTGCCTGGCTGGAGTCCTTCAATGGCTCCCCTGGGTCCTCACGATTAAACCCCAAAGAATTCCGGGCTGGCCTCAAGCAGCCCCGCACCTCGCGCTTCGCAGAGATACCACGCGCCATGGCGTCCTCTCAAGTCTGCACGCCACCGCAGCTAGGATCTGATTGGTGAGCGTGGAGGAAGGACTGAGCATGCGCGTCCTAGCTCCGCCCCACCCTTCATTCCCACCGCAGCCCTCTCCAGAAAGCTTGTGTTGTTTTTTTTTTGCATTCCCCGCGACCCCATTCTAGTGAGGTTCAGTTGATAAGTCAATGGGCTGCACATACACAGGTGAATCTGTCACCACAATCAAGAAAGTGAGCATACCCATCACCATCAAAAGTCTCTTCTTGGGGCGCCTGGGTGGCTCAGGGGTTAAAGCCTTTGCCCTCGGCTCGGGTCATGATCTCAGGGTCCTGGGATCGAGCCCCATGTCGGGCTCTCTGCTTAGCGGGGAGCCTGTTTCTCCCTCTCTCTCTGCCTGCCTCTCTGCCTACTTGTGATCTCTCTCTGTGTGTCAAGGAAATAAATAAAAATCTTAAAAAAAAAAAAAGTTTCTTCTTACCATTTTGAAACGCCAGTTCAAATCCTTCCTGGTCTTTGTGCCCCCCCAACACTGATCTGCTTCTTGTCACCGTACGCTTTTTTTTCATTATATAGTATGTTACATTACCAGCATAAAT
Source organism: Taxidea taxus jeffersonii (assembly GCA_003697995.1). Lineage (NCBI taxonomy): Eukaryota > Metazoa > Chordata > Mammalia > Carnivora > Mustelidae > Taxidea > Taxidea taxus. The sequence goes on along the minus strand of ML092969.1, from coordinate 9,650 downwards.
TCCTTTTTTGGCTGCTTCTTTCACTTACCATAATTATTTTGCTATTCACCCATCTTGTATCAATATTCCCTATTTTTAAGGCAGAATAGTATTCCATTACATGGATATATGGCCATTTGTTTATTCATTCACATGTTGATGGACATTTGGGTTGTTTTCAGTTTTAGGTCATTAGAAATAAAACAGCTATGATGAAAACACTAATTCTTTTATTTTTTAAGATTTTATTTATTTAACAGAGAGAGAAATCACAAGTAGGCAGAGAGGCAGGCAGAGGGTGGGGGGGAAGCAGGCTCCCTGCTGAGCAGAGAGCCCGATATGGGGCTCTATCCCAGGACCCTGAGATCATGACCTGAGCGGAAGGCAGAAGCTTAACCCACCCAGGCACCCCGAAAAACACTAATTCAAAAATACATATGCACCCCTATGTTTACTGTAGCATTACTTACAATAGCCAAAGTATGGAACCAATCCAAGTATTCATCCATAGATGAATCAATAAAGAGGATGTGGTTTATGTATATATACAATGGACAATAATTCAGCCATAAAAAAATAATGAAATATTGTCACTTGCAACAATACAGATGGATTTGGAGGGTATAATGCTAAGTGAAATAAGTCAGAGAAAGAAATAGGACTTCAGGGCACCTTAACCCACCTTGGCTCAGTGGGTTAAGCCTCTGCCTTTGGCTCAGGTCATGGTCTCAGGGTCCTGGGATCCAGCCCCACATGGGGCTCTCTGCTCGGTAGGGTAGTGGGGAGGCTGTTTCCCCTTTCTCTCTGCCTGCCGCTCCGCCTACTTGTGATCTCTCTCTGTCAAATAAATAAGTCCTTTAGGAAAAAAAAAAAGAAAAATAGGATTTCACTCATATGTGGAATTTAAGAAGCAAAACAAAGAAAAAAGAGATAAACAAGACAAGACAACCCACCGCTTAAATATAGAGAACAAGGGGTGCCTGGGTGGCTAAGTGGGTTAAAGCCTCTGCCTTCAGGCTTGGGTCATGATCCCAGGGTCCTGGGATGGAGCCCCGAATTGGACTCTCTGCTCAGCAAGGAGCCTGCTTCCTCCTCTCTCTCTGCCTGCCTCTCTGCCTACTTGTGATCTCTGTCTGTCAAATAAATAAATAAAATCTTTTAAAAAAATACAGAGAACAAACTGGTGGTGAAATATGGGGGGTAGGGGAAATAGGTAAAGGAGATTAGGAATACATTTATCTTGATGAGCACCAAGTGACATACAGAATTGTTAAATCACTATATTTACACCTGAAACTAATATAACGCTGTACATTAATTGTACTGGAATTGAAAACAACAACAACAAATAAATAAAAAGTTACGAATATTTGCCTACAAGTCTTTTGGACATTTGCTCAAATAAAGACCCAGGAATGGAATGACTGGATCTTAATGCAGGTGCATAACCTTTAACAAGATCCTTTTTTTTTTCTTAAGATTTTTATTTATTTATTTGAAAGAGAGCAGGGGGAGCAGAGGGAGAGGGACAAGCAGACTCCACGCTGAGTGCAGAGCCTGATACAGGGTTTGATTCCATGACCCTGAGATCATGACCTGAGCTGAAATCAAAAGTCAGATTCTTGGGGCACCTGGGTGGCTCAGTGGGTTAAAGCCTCTGCCTTCGGCTCAGGTCATGGTCCCAGGGTTCTGTGATCAAGTCCCACATTGGGCTCTCTGCTCAGCAGGGAGCCTGCTTCCTCCTCTCTCTGCCTGCCTCTCTGCCTACTTGTGATCTCCATCTGTCAAATAAATAAATAAAATCTTTTAAAAAATAATAAAGGGCAATGTTAGCACTCCCATTTGTTCTCACTCTAAGCAAGGCCTCTTATCTAAGTCTTACCAGCAATAAAGCTGACATCTTGCTCTTTGTCCAGTTATGTGATATCTATGTCCTCTTTCAGTTGTTTCTGAACTGGTGTAGCGAAGAGGGTATGATTTATTAACCCCCTAAAACTTCAACATCTCCTCCATCTGACTGATGAAACCTACTTGTGTTTCAAAACTCAGCTCAAGGCTTCCTGCCTTTATGACAACTTCTAATATTCCCTCCTATGTGTCCCTGTTGTGCTTCCTGTGGTACATGTGGCAACACTTAGCTACTCTCCTTTTTTGACATAGCCTTCCCTTTCCTCCTCCTCCTCCCCTTCCTCCTCTAAGCATTTAGAAGTCTCAAAAGCATGAAAAAACCCCCTCTCAAATGCATAAAGAAAAAGCGAACTTTATTTATCTTTGTAGCCCCAGTGCCTAACACAACATCAGGCAAGCAGTAGGTATTCAATAAATGTTTGCCAAATGGGTTATGATGACTGCAAAATGACATGACTTCAGTCTTAAAAAAGGAAGGCTATACGTTACATAATAGTGAAATAACAGAATACAAAATTCTATATGCATTAAGATTACCACTATAGAGGGGCGCCTGGGTGGTTCAGTAGGTTAAAGCCTCTGCCTTCGGCTCAGGTCATAGTCCCAGGGTCCTGGGATCAAGCCCCCCACATCGGGCTCCGCAGGGAGTCTGCTTCCCCTCCTCTCTCTGCTTGCTTCTCTGCCTAATTGTGATCTCTGTCTGTCAAATAAATAAATAAAATCTTTAAAAAAATGATTACCACTATATAGAAATGTGTGTGCATTGAAAGTTAATGTTTGAAATAAATTGCCATTGTGTGTGGTATCTTTTTTAACAAGAATTTTAAAACTCTTTATTATTCTTAAAGTCAGAATTCTCACACACACACACACACACACACACACACACAGGGTTGTGGGTGGGGAATTAATGTCGCAAAGGACACTGAGACTCTGAGGGCAGTCAAGTGAAGGCAGTTGGAGAAAGCAAGGTTAAACATAAGAGAATCCAAACCAAGTTCAAATGACAACCAAGTCTAGGGGCCAGGAGCTGGGTCAAGGAAAGAGATCACAGAGACTAGAGTTCAGAATAAGATAAGACAGGGGCACCTGGGTGGCTCAGTGGGTTAAGCCTCTGCCTTCGGCTCAGGTCATGATCTCAGAGTCCTGGGATAGAGCCCCGCATCGGGCTCTCTGCTCAGCAGGGAGCCTGCTTCTCCTTCTCTCTCTGCCTGCCTCTCTACCTACTTGTAATTTCTGTCTGTCTGTCAAATAAATAAATAAAATCTTTTTAAAAAAGAATAAGATAAGACAGGACCACTGGGAGAGCAAAATTTAGGGTGGAGAGTGTTCAAGTATTACCTCCTTAAATATCTGTGGTAATCTGTGGATTTCATGTGTGTAACATACATTAAAGAATATCTACTATGTGCCAGAGGTTATGTGCCGATTTCATAAAAATGAAAGACAAAGTATCAAGCAGGCTAAATATAAAGATACCTAGGCCCTTATATAGTAAAAACGTTGAAAATAAAAAAGAAAGAGAAGGTACTAAAAGCAGCCAGCAGAAAAAGGGCAGTTACCTTCTATATTAGGAACCTCCAGAGAAATAGAACTAACAGAAGATATATATAGAGAGAGATAGATAGAGGTATTATATATATAATAGGAACTGTGTGTATAATAGGAATTACATATATATAATAGGAACATAGTGCTCACACAGTTATGGAGGCCCAAAAGTCCCACACTGTGCCCTGTGCAAGCTGAAGAACCAGTATGAGCTTAAAGGCCTGAGAACCAGAGGCCACTGGTGTTAAGTCCCCAGAATCAGAAACTCCTATGTCCAAGAATGTCTTAGCTCAAGAAAAAAGAGAGTAAAGTTGTTGTTCTTTGCCTCTTTGTTCTTTTTGGACCCTGAATTTATTGGATGACACCTGCCCACATTGATGAAGACAGGTCTCTTTACTCATTCTACTGATTCAAATGCTGATCTCTTTCAGAAACACCCTCAACACACACCAAGAAATAATGTTTTACCAGCTATCTTGGCATCCCTTAATCCAGTCAAGTCGACACAGAAAATTAACCATCAGAACTTCAAAGGAGCTGATAGCTGAATTCCCAACAAAACAATGGAAGCTAAAAGACAACAAAATAACAGCTTTACAACTTTGCAAGAAAAAACTCATCAAACTATATATTGCCTATCAAATTTGTCCTTCAAAAATTAAACGGCACAATTCAAAAATGGGCAAAGGACTAGAAAAGACATTTCTCCCAAAAAGATACACAAATGGCTAATAAGCACATGAGGAGATGCTCGACAATCACTAATCAATAAGGAAATACAAGTCAGAACCACAATGAGATGCCATTTCATACTCATTAGGATGGCTATTATTTAAAAAACTAAAAAACAGAAAGAGATAATAACAAGTGTCCCTATTATCAAAAAGAGAGGGGCGCCTGGGTGGCTCAGTGGGTTAAAGCCTCTGCCTTCGGCTCAGGTAATGATCCCAGGGTCCTGGGATTGAGCCCTGAATCAGGCTCTCTGCTCATCGGGGAGCCTGCTTCCTCCTCTCTCTGCCTGCCTCTTTGCCTACTTGTGATCTCTGTCAAATAAATAATAAAATAAAATCTTTTTAAAAAAGAGATAATAACAAGTATGGATGAAATGGAGAAATTGGAGTGAGAAATAGAGAAAGGAAATAGAGAAATTGGGACCCTTGTGCACTGCTGGTGGGAATGTAAAATGGTTCATATGCTGTGGGAAACAGGATGGCAGTTCCTCAAAAAATTACACACAGAATTACCGTATGATCCAGCAACTTCACTTCTGAGTATATACCTAAAATAATTGAAAGCAGGGTCTCAAAGAGATATTTGTACATCCATGTTCATAGCAACATTACTCACAATAACCAAAAAGGAGAAGCAACCCAACTGTCTACAACTTGGCTAATGAATGGTGGTATATCCATACAATGCAGTATTATTTAGCAGTAACAATGACACAGCTCTGCTACGAGCAAGAACATGGACAAATATCACAACCACATAATTGAGCAAAAGAAGCTAGAAACAAATGAATACATTCTGAATGATCCCATTTATATGAACTCCAAAACAAACAGAACTACCTAAGTCAAGATAGTGATTATCTTTGGGGAGAGTGGGCTCAGGTAATGACTAGGAAGGGGTTCTCAGGGGCTTCTGGATCATGGTAAACTTGTGTTTTTAAATATGAGCGGGAGTTACATGAATGTGTTTGCTTTGTGAAAATTTGAGCTACATATACTTAAGATCCGGATACTTTGCTATATTATACTTCAAAAAAGTTATAGAAGACTATACAGTATGGCTTCTTCCCTCTCCCAGTTTTTTTCCACTTGTACATTGGATCTCATTCCCTCCTACTTCCTTCCAGTTCTCCCTCCAACATTCATCTTTTTTCTTTCCAATATTGCCAAATTTTCCTTCTCCATAGACTCCTTCCCTAGGGTGTAAATGTGCTCAAATCTCTCCCATTCTGAAAAATGAAACTACTTCTCACTCCAGCCAACAACAGAATTCATTTCCCCGCATACATCCAAACTGTTATCTAGAAAGTATATTCTACAGATTCTTCAGATCTCTGTGGTTAGGCTTTGGCCCCCTCCATCCTCAGATGTTGCTTCCACCAGGGTCACCCATGACCTCCGTGCTACAAATTTCAATGGGCTCTTTTCAGATTTTGTCTTGCTTTATGATATTGGACAGTTGATCATCCTTCTTTGTAACTTACACCTAAGAGCTTCCAAGATTTTTACATATACTCACTTAGTACTTAAAATCCCAGAATGTAAGTGCTAGTACTTTCTACTTCATGAATGAGAAAACTGAGGTTAGAAGAGGCTAAGTAACTTATCTAGTTTCACACGGCAACTCCCTATCCTATGTATACTTAGTGAAATGCTCTTTTCCTTTAATTTCTGGGACAACTAGTTCTCTTTTATTTCTTTGTGCATTTCTTATTCTCCTTTGGATGTGCTTCTTCCTGTGTTCACAATTTAAATATTTGTCTTTCCTGGGAATCCATACTTCTTATTTCTTCTTGCCCTGAATAATCTCCCTGAACACACGTATGAATGGTTTTCATCACCATCTGTATACTGATGGCTCCTAAACTCTCCTCCAGACTGCATGCCCTGCCTTCAAATCCAATTTGTCCCAAACTGAACTTAACTTCTTCCTTCCCACAAATCAGAAATTTGCTTCTTCTTCTTCTGTGTTCATACTGTTAGTGGCATTATTATATATCCGGCTCTGCTAGCCAGAAACCTGGGAGTCCTAAGGAATCTGCCTTCGTCCCCTTACTCTCTATGTCCACTTTGAACAAGTTCTGCCTTTTCTACTTTCCGAGTATCTCTTGTGTTCATTCTTTGTCTCCAAATGCACTATCACTGCTCAAGTTCAAGCCTCATCACCTTTTGCTTGGGCTATTACAATAAAACTCCCCTTCAGCAAAATTTCAGCTTCAACCTATCCACAGCACTACTGCTGGCATAACAGACACAAGTCAGACTGTGTTATAGCCTTGCACCTGTGGATAAACTTTAACCCCCCACTTAGCATGCCATTTAAGTCCTGTCCTATCAGGAACTAGTGCTTGCCTCTATCATCCAACCTTACCATCCCTTCTTCCTCCCTCACCCTTTATAATCTAAGAGTATTGAAATCACTTGTAATTCATCCAAATAAGTCATGATCTCTTTTTTCTCTTTGTGACTTTGCCCATGACAAGAATTCTTAGAATGCCTCCTTCCACCTTGTTAATTTATAAAACTCGTATTTATTCTTTATGGGTCAGCTCAGTCATCACTTCCTCCAAGAAGCCTTCCTTTATCCCCCTCTGGGTTAGGAAACTCTCCTAGTGATCCCATGGTTCCAGGTGTATATATCTCATGGCACTTAACTCTCAAAGCTACCTTGTTACATGTGTGGCCCCAGGTTTACAAATGAACCTTTCAATGGCCAGAACTTGTGTCTTTCATCTTTATGATTCCTACTGTATAATAGGAGCTCCAGAAATGTTTGTTAAACTAATCTATTTTCTTCTCCAGTCCACTTGTAATATAATTGCTACTTTCCTCGTCTGCCTTTTGTCACTTTTCTCCTTAAATATCTGCCACTAGCTCCTGGATAATAAAGTCAACATAGAGGAAATCAGAGCCAAGAGATGGAGAGAGAGGCATGTGGCTTGTAATGGTGCTGATTTGTCTGTGCCTCCCCTACTTACTGGCTACACCCTCCACACACACACACACACACACACACACACACACTCAAAGGAGTGGACATATGGACTGGTGCACATCCCTCAGTGACTGATTCAAGGATGGACATGAACATAACACACATTGTGGGGGACAAGGTAGGAAGGTCATTTAGACTCAACTGAAACACACACCAAAAAATGAGATTCCCATAAGAGATATCAATCATCCAAAGGAGAAATAAAGGAAGGCATCTGGATAGACAAAAATTGTATCCACTGTAATCCGTAAGGGAATAGTGTGCTTAGCAACCCTTTATCCTCTCTTGTCGACACAGCAAACTCCTGTTCACCTATCCCCAAATTCACCACCACTGTAGAAAGTCTTTCTTGACTCCCCAAGCAGAAGTTGTTTCCCTTTCTAAGTTCCCATCATTTTGTGCTCACCCACAGGGGGTAATAATTAGAGAGGCCTGGGTTCAATTATAGGAAACTGTGATTTAACCTCTTTGAAGTGGACTCCTCAACTTTAAAAAGGGGATACTATTATCAACCTCAAAGGACTGTTGCTGGGATTAAAGACATCAATATAAATTGACTGGTTATACTTCACACTCAGGTAATGCTAATCTCATTGCCTCCCTGTCCCATGCCATATTCAAATGAACTCTTTGGAGGATTAAGATTTTACTCTTCTGGGACACCTGGGTGGCTCAGTTGGTTCAGCATCTGCCTTCAGCTCAGGTCATGATCCCAGTGTACTTAGATCGAGTCCTACAGTGGGCTCTCCGCTCGGTAGGGAGCCTGCTCCCTCTGCCTGCTGCTCCCCCTGCTTGTGCTCTCACTCTAATAAATAAAATCTTAAAAAAAAAAAAAAAGGATTTTACTCTTCTATGTTCCCAGCACCTAGGCAGAGTTTGGCATGTATTGAGTTTGTGATAAATGTTTGGCAGTGGATAAATAGAGAGGGGGATATTGTAGTGATGGAAAAGCCAACTACCTGTAGTAAAGTTAGTTGTACACAGAACGTGCTCTCTGGTAAACCATAAATTCCCTGAGTATAAGTGCCATACCATGCAAATCTGTACATTATTTTTGCCATGACTCACCCTGATGTGGTGAGAAGTTTTTAAAGATTTGTGACTGGATAGCCCCAGGTTCGGTGAATTTAGGGAGCTCCTCTGGAGAAGTCAGTCTTAAAGTATGTGGGCCATACTGCCCTCTGGAGACTGAAGATTTTTCTTAAAACTTCACTTAAATAGATCTTCCCATTAAGAGCTATACCCAGAAATCTGATGAATCCTATAAAAGTTTCCCTTGGTGAAATTTTGCTGAGACGCTCTTCTAAAATTCCCAAATATCAATTTCTAAATATAAGGAGACCCAGGAGTTAAAAACACAAATTTTCTTCTCTGTTCATTTTCAAATTTCTTAAATAGAGGAAACTTTAAAAGCAACCATGAATGTTACCATTACAGTATACTCCATATGTATTAGACAGCTGACAAGAAAAACAACTTTTGGCACAAGAATGCCAATTTATTCTCTTTTGGACACATGAACACAAAATATCCCTGCAGGCCAAAAAAAAAATTGCAAAATTTAAACAACCATCATCTTATCTCAACATGGGGATACCACCCCTCCCTTAATAGTTTAGAAAGTACCTCGTATTGCTAGAGACATACATCCAGTCCAAAGTTAATAAAATACATTTTTAAAACATTACAGGTCTAACAATATAGAAACCAAAATTACACCATTAGTCAAATGAACAAATGCAAACATTTCAGCCACTAGACACAGAAAGAGCATGAATGTCAATAGCAAGGGATAAGAAAATGGTTAATTGATAATAAGATCTTCCCTTTAATTTTATAAGGAAAAATCCTTGGAGTTGAAGCAGTATTGATACAATGCCCTCAGCCTCCACTTCCTTAAAATGAAAGCAGAGCTACCACCTTGCTATTGAGCAAGAAAATCTTATAGCACATCCACAAAGGGTCACAAGAGCAGGGCGGAGAGGGTAAGCCTTCTTAAACAGTGGGTTGCCTTTTCCCACTGGAAGGACAGAGAGCTAAGCCAGGTAGGGAAGCTCTGATGTAGGCTGGGCACCAGATTCTAAAGTATAGAACCTGTAAATCATCACCTTTGGAAGCAGCAAATAGAATTTACAGTAAGAATGAATATGAATTCTACCTGCCCAGACTCTGGCTGCACTAAGCCAGCTAGTTCTCTCTAGAAACCACTCAGGCTTCAACAGCTAACAATAAGAAAACGTTATTGGTTCAACGTTTGGATCTTCACCACTCTCCTGAGGTCCCTGCTCCTTATCCCCTAATTGTTACTCTTTAGCATTGCTACATTTCAATCTTTCACACCACATGACAGTGCCTAAACAGGCTGCATTAAAAAAAAACAAACAGCCTAAATCTACTTCTAGAGAATGCACACCTCCCATTGATTGACACATGCATAATGATTCAGTCAGTCCCAAGGGGCTATCCTATTCAAATTGTCAAGCCAA